>APFE030006050.1:53581-69675 GCA_000404065.3 Pinus taeda
CTTCGATGATACAAATGAAAAGACCTCCTTTCTATATATAGGAGTCTAAGGGGTCATAACATAACCAGAGCCGACATAACAATAATAATGTAAGGGCACAATAATAATAAAAGTGGGCTTCTATGGGGCACAATAGTAACAATATGGGCACTACATGGGTACATCAATATAATAAGTGGTTTGTACTAATAACAATAAGGGGTGACACTAGTAGTATAGGGGCCTAACAGGGACGGTGGAATGCAGCGGATCGAATGGTGATACGTACAGTGAAGTATGTCAGCGAACAGATGCGTGAACCTAGTACAGCGATAAGATTCGACGAGCGCTAATACCAAATGAAGTGAAAACTTCTTGATAACAGAAATATATATATATATATATATTATCCTTTATTAATGAATGAATACTAAATTGATGATTACATTTTTAGAGAGAGCCCCGGTTATATACAACCTTAGGTGCCTCTTGGTGAAAGGGTGTGATCTTTGGTCATGCCCTTTTGCCTAAATACTACAGCTAATCAAATTTACATAATCCTAGCTAAATTTTACATAACATTCAACCTTTTGAAGAAAGTATTCTTATTTGGTCCTTTCCCCTCACATTGTCCAGACTCCAGGATAGGAACATCATTGGTTGCTACATTCCATCCTCAAACCTGGGTTGGGTTCACTTGGCCCAGTGTGGTCCCATTTCTCAATAAAGATTATTTGTCAAGGACCATTTGGGAATCCAAGTTTCCCAGGGATTATAGGGATTAAGAACCTTGTTTATAAGCCTATCATTTCTCCCTCAACCCTCCAACCCTCACCCCTTATCCGTAGTGGACCAAGTCCCTTAAAGAGCAAGCAAGTTCCATTCTTCACTCCATCCTTGGGAAAGGGTTTTCAGAGTCACTTCTCACCTATCCATTGACATATACTTTACAAGTGAATCCCTACACTACCGGGACTCCTCCCATCGGTGAAAGTCCGTAAAGAGCAAGGAGACTTAGTTGTGGTGACAGTGAGCTAAGCCTCCACAGTTGCCCTTAACCTAGCAGTTTCACTCTTAGTAACCCCCTTTAGGTCCCCTAGTGGTTTGAGTGGTAACAGTCCCCAACCTGTCATTCCCTGAAAATTTGGGGATGTGCTCTAGCCGTCCCAGAAACTCGTCCCCCCATACCCTTATCCCCCTGTCTCGACAGCTAGTGCAACATTGTCTTATCCTCTAGGGTAGCAACAAAAACAAAATTATTCTTCAGTCCTCGAACATAGAGGTTATCTCTGAGATGAAGAGAGCTACCTAACTCCCTCACAAAACTAACAGTACCAACTCCCCTAATCGTGTACTTGCCATCATCTCCTAGCTCAATATGGAACTGCATGTCTTTCTCCTTAAGGTCGCTGAAATATTCCTTATTCCCGGTCATATGGAAGTATGCTCCCGAATCAATATACCATATGTTGTTGCTTATTGAGCTTGTCATGCAAGCTATCCATGAGAAATATTTCTCGAACTAGGAAGAAAACACATCTACCTTGGGCTTCAACGGATGCGGCCACATGATCCTTACTGGACTCCTTCCTCTAAACCTAACCCTAAAGTCCTCACCTCCTCCTCCCAGAAATCTTCGTACCTTACTTGATAAGCAAGAAAGCTCTATTCTTAAAACCCCTTCTAGGAAAAGGATTATAAGGGTCACTTCATATCCATTGGTTGATTTATCCTTGTTAAGTGACCTTTTGTATATATCAGGTCTCCTCCCATCGATGCAAGTCTGTAAAGAGTAGGGAGCCTTAGCTGAGGTGACAGTGGGCTAAGCCTCCATCATTATCCTTTAATCTAGCAATTTCCCTTTAAGAATCCCTTTTATGACCCCGGTTAGTTTGAGCTATAACATTTGGCATCATTCCCGGGGAGTAAGAAGGCCTACCTCCCCAGTGTATCATTGAGGAATTGATTCATTGACGACATCTATAAACCATTCCTCTAGCAACTCCACTCATTGTCCAAACCCCTAGCTTACTTGAAGGCGACAACATTCATTCTTTAACTAGGGTTGCCGCAAAAAGGGGAGAGCAAACTCCATCACCTGTTGGAACCATTCTTTTCCCTGAATTTGAAAAAGTCAGTGATCCATCTCCCAAAATGCCATCTAGTTCTAACACTAGCCCAAAACAAGATCAACCCAAGATGATTAAGAGTGAAAAGCACTTGGTTAGTGTCTTGGCCCCTTTGAAATTGAGTGATGATCCCAAACCACTACCTGAAAAACATAACAGATGTTTACCCAAGTTCATAGGGGATGCTACTTGGACTGCCCGTGGTTTTATTGAAGAATTATATTAGCAAATGTCCCCTAGAATGATCTTCGATGAAGATAGGCTCATGATACTTTTTGCTCTATCACTTGAGGGACAAGTAGGAGATTGTTACCTTAGCCCTCCCCCGGCATGCATACAAGACTTTGATGAATTCGAAGACCTATTCATGAATAGGTGGTCGTGCAATGCCCAAGGGACCTTTAACATTGAAAAAACCTACCAAATGGGAGAATTTGTAAACCTGAATCCTATTGCAACATCTGGAAATAATTCTCCTAACTGTTAAATTAATTCTTAACAATTTATTTATTGTTTGCTACAACAAATACTGAATCAAACACTCTACAACCTACACAAATAAATTGCGGAAGAAATAAACGCTGGAAGAAATGCTAGCACACACACATAAATTTACACGGTTATTTTTGGACTAATGTCCCTGGAAAAACCCAACTTGGGAAAATTGGTGCAACAGCTGAGAGTTTTAATATTATGCAGCTGTGAAATAATCTAAGTACAACAGAAAGACGAAACTAGCCATCCTACAAAGAAAAACTGGCAAGAAAAATCTAGTGAATTCCTCACTCCGCAGAGAAATTCGAGCTCCGACCTCAGCTAAAATTGAGTTGTCCAAATTGGCTCTACGCAGTCACAACATCACCCTAGCGCAGTTGTTTCTGCACCCAACTCGGAACAGCTGGTTCTCAAGCCGTCTGGTCAACTACTGTCTGGGAAAATGTCTCTCCTAGCCTATGGAACCTCTGCCTAGCTTCTGGCACTGAAACTCTGCTTCTCCCCAGCAAAAACGAAATTGCCTCTAAAGGCTACTGTGCAGCTCTACGTCAGCCTCACTGTGGCTCCTCTGCCTCTCTGCAAATGCACTCACCAGAAGGGAAATCCTTCGTCGGACTTCACTGTCCGAGCCCCTCTCTCACTACTTTGATTTCTCTGGCTCTCTCTCTGGCAACTAAATGCTGCTACTCAGGAAATCGATCTTCTCATGAAATTGAACTGCACAAGTGCTTTCTCTAAGCCCCATTGACTTCTTCTTATAATCCTCTATTGAGACTTCAGCGGCCAAGATTAGATCTTAATCGATGGCTAGTATTAACTTGAAGTCGATCTATGTGAGTTTCTAGTACATTCACAGATTAACTTAATTAATTCTGAGTAATTAGTCATATTCCCTAAAAGTTTAGACTCAGGAAATATTTAAAAATTGACTAATAATCTAATTAAGTTATTTCTAGGCACAAAACCCAGAAACGATTTCTGAGATTTGGAGATCTCATGCATTCTAGCCTCTCCACAAAATTTTGTGGCTAGAACACATCTGATGCTACAAAAACTAACACTCCCTCTTAGCAAGGACTGGGTTCAAGAGTCATTGCCTCCTGTCACATTGCTGATGTCCGGCTGCTGCGACCCACCAACCACTGCGTAACTCTAGTATGTGTTGCATCTGTGTTGTTGCTGAGTCTGTTGAATTGCTGCCAACATTGCATTTGCACTGCAACTTCCTCTCCATCTGTTGTTGCTACAACTGCAATTGAGAAGCATCCTAAATACTGAATCAATTGTGATCAGTATAATGTTGTTAAAATTGGCAACTAGGGCCAAACTCCATGTGGGTCATATTATTTATGGCAGTTGATATTTGTATTGGATCCCTCTCATTGAGAGGTGTAGGATTGATCTAAAGATCATCTGATTCCGATAAGTATTTATGAAGTTATGAATTTATTTATGTTATGGACAATTGTTAAGTCGGCCAACAACTTATGTAGGCTCAGAAGCCCAACAGTCATGTCTATTCAACCTCTACGATTTAGTATAAATAGAAGAGGACTTCAAGTCATTTCTACACACACTTAGATCTCTTCCTCTCTCTACTTGTCTTTGGGTTTTAGTAGGAGGAGAGATTTTAAGGAAAAGTCGAAACTACCGAAAAAGCCGGAAAAGCCGGAAATACCGAAAAAGCCGAAAAAGCCGGAAATGTTGGAAAAGTCGGAACTACCAGGAACTGCCGAAACAGACGGAGCATTTGTCTCCAAAGGAAGGCAGCATGATATATGAGATCATGAGCAACATGATGAATGGGCAACCTGATGTATGACATCATGGGCAGCATGATAGATGAGATCATGGGCAACATGATGCATGGGCAGCATGATGTATGGGCAGCTCAGTCATGTATGAGATCATGAGTAGCATGATGGAAGGTGCAGCAAATGGACGAGATGCAGCACTATGATGGGTGAAGGAGTCACCTTAGAGAATCAGTTGAAGCAATCTGTCTTCAACTGATCTCTGCCAATATCAAAAGTCAAAGGATTGACTTCTAATGTACTATTTCTCTCACTTTCTCTGCTGAACTTTAAAGAACATAAAAGAATAATTGATCAAGGGTTTCCCCACATTGGGGTTTGTCCCTGGCTAGCGCCACATCTTGTGTCCTCTTGTCTTGGCTTGTCTTTCGCGATTTATATTTATGTTCTATATGCAGTTTAATTTATGCTGATGTGATTGCTAATGTGGAAAAGAACTTGAAATAAATTGCTCTAGCATAGAACATACCTAAACTTAACATGGTATCAGAGCTGGGGTGAAGACAATGCCCAAGCAAGAGTGAAAGAGCAATCACCCAAGACAATAGGGACAAGACAAAAGGATCAATGGGTTCCACATCTCTCTTCTAAGTTCACAAAGGGTGAAGTCGAAGTAGAATATATTATCATAATGGCATAGTGGAAGTTTCTAATGGCGCATCTAAAGATCACTTCATTGGGAAGTTCAGATCTAAGGGTGGAAGGAAAGGCGGATGCCTTGGTTGCAATAAGTTCAGCCATTATGCGAAGGAGTGTCCGAAGGTAATGCAGGTCATCAAGGAAATGGTCGACTCTTCAATAAAAGCAAGGAACCCTGAATCACTTTTATGTACCTGATCGCAAGAACCTGGTGTCCATCTCGGAAATGGAAGTCAAAGGTTTCGGGGTGGCACTCATCGATGGAAAGGTACGTGTTTGGAAATAGAATTTTCAAAGATGTTTTTGAGTTCAAGGTTGTATCAAATTGCACGAAGTCCACTGGTGACCATGTCCATTGTCAGGTAGCACCAAAGGTCTATGAGTCAGATGGTGACAAAGATGTCTGAATTCAAAAGGAGCATGAAAGTACACTTCTGAGATGTACGAAAGGAAAATCATACAAGGGGACCATTCCCCTCATGTAGCAGGTCCACAGGTCTAGAACAACCCAAGGTGTTTGAGATTGATAATCAAGAATCTCGCATATGCAGATGAAAGAAAGCCCTCTATGGCTTGAAGCAAAACACCCTGGGCATAGTATGAGAGGATCGATAATTGTCTGATAAAGCTGAGATTCACTAGGAGTGAAACAGATCCAAACCATCCGAAGGTTGTGGATGATAGACCTCTCATACCACTACCTTATGAGGACGACCTACTTCTAACAGGTGCAGACCCTCTCATTTGCAGAAGTAAGAGGGAGTTGGATTCCAGATGTGGAATGGTGAACTGCAAGCCTGTGACTACCTCGAGGATCTTAACTTTTAGAAGTTATATGGTAGTGATGTCAGACCAAATTTGGGAAATGCCTCTGAATCTCATAAACTCATTCGCGTTGATGTTCTTGGTGAACTTCCGTCCAGACATATGTTTTGCAGTTAGCATGGTGAGCTCATATTTGGTTGAACCTCACTGGATTGGTGCCAAGAATCTTCTGAGATGTCTTCGGGGCACAATCTCTCACGAATTGAGATACAATGCCGAAATATGAAACTACATGATTATTCGAATGTTGACTGGGCAGGCAATGTGGAGGATCACTAGAGCACTTTTCAGTGTTGGTTCTCGTTGGATTCTGCTTCGATATCATGGATGAGCAGGAAGCAGAAGTCGGTTGTTATAAGTACCGCCAAGACCGGATACACAACTACGAGTATGACCTCGTATGAAATTGCTTGGTTGTGGAAACTCTTCAGTAAGTACACATGATGAATACCACTATGATTCTCTGTGACAACCAGAGGTGGGATTTGATTATTGAGGAATCCTATATTCAATGATTTCTCCAGCAGATAGACATTAAATACTGCCTTATCTGGGATATGGTAAGTCGATGAGCAAGAAGACTCCATCGCATTGAGATGATGTACAGGTCGCTACACTTTGTCAGAGCCTCGGGGAAAGATCAAATTTGTGATTTTCCCAAACAACTTGGATTCGTCAAGAGACCCTTGTAAAAGGGTCCTGCATCTTGCATACATTGAGCTCTGGGAGCTCTGGGGGCTTGCGATTCTTACTGGAGCAACATACGACCACAGGGTGACTCACCCTCCCCTGGTGGTGCGCACTAGGACAAGATGATTCGCTCTCTTGTGAACAAGATGATTCACTCTCTTGTGGGACAAGATGATTCACTCTCTTGTGGGACAGGATGATTCAGTCTCCTATGTAGCATGATGATTAGTTCTCCTGTGAGGTCTGGATGATGTGTTCTCCATGACGACTGTGTAGCAGGATGATTAGTTCTCCTGTGAGGTCTGGATGATGTGTTCTCCATGACAACTATGTAGTAGGATGATTAGTTCTGATGTGAGGTCTGGATGATGTGTTCTCCATGACGATTATGTAGCAAGATGATTAGCTCTCCTATGAGGCCTAAATGATGTGTTCTCCATGGCGATTGTGTAGCAGGATGATTAGTTCTCCTGTGAGGACAGGATTGATTAAGTTCTCCTGTCGAGGCATCCTACCCATGCAGTCTAGGACTCATGGGAAGTACCTCTCATCTAATCAATGAGCAGGGAAATGAGGATAGGGACCATAGTAGTACCAATGGATGTATCACTATATCTACCGTACTCCCTATACTAGGATGACCTTCATTGATCTGGGACCAATGATACTGGTTTGGGACCAGTTGTAGGAGTTGTACCTGCTATGACACTGACTTCGGGTCAGTTGAGACTGGTCTAGGACCAGTGGTACATACTCTGACACTGACTTCGGGTCAGTGGAGGACTGGTCTGGGACCAGTTGTAGGAGTTGTACCTACTATGACGCTAACTTCGGGTCGGTTGAGACTGGTCTGGGACCAGTGATACATACTCTGAGACTGACTTCGGGTCAGTAGAGGACTGGTCTGGGACCAATGGTAGGAGTTGTACCTACTATACGTTGACTTCGGGTCAGTTGAGACTGGTCTGGGACCAATGGTACATACTCTGAGACTGACCTCGGGTCAGTGGAGGACTAGTCTGGGACCAATGGTAGGAATGGTACCCACTATGATGCTGACTTTGGGTCAGTTGAGACTGGTCTGGGACCAATGGTACGCACTCTGAGACTAACTTCGGGTCAGTGGACAATGGTATGAGACATTCTCGATCAATTCTTCTTCTTCATAGTTCAGCAGAGCTATGTTGAATAGAGCAGAGCCAGCAGAGCTAAGTTGAGCTGAGCAAAGCCAGCAAAGCTAAGCAGAGCCAGCAGAGTTGAGCAAAGCAGAGCTGAGTAGAACAGAGCAGAGGCAGCAGAGTTGTGCAGGGCACTGATAGCAAAGATAGTACAATTGGACATATGGATCAACGAATGGAGTTCTCCCTAGTTGAGAGGGAGTGTTAAAATTGGCAACTAGGGCCAAACTCCATGTGGGTCATATTATTTATGGCAGCTAATATTTTTATTGGATCCCTCATTGAGAGTTGATATGATTGATCTAAAAGATCATCCGATTCCAATAAGTATTTATGAAGTTATGAATTTATTTATGTTATGGACAAATTGTTAAGTCGGCCAACAAATTATGTAGGCTCAGAAGCCCAACAGTCATGTCTATTCAACCTCTACGTTTTAGTATAAATAGAAGAGGACTTCAAGTCATTTTTACACACACTTGGATCTCTTCCTCTCTCTACTTGTCTTTGGGTTTTAGTAGGAGGAGAGATCCTAAGGAAAAGCCGGAACTACCGGAAAAGTAGGAACTGTCGAAACAACCAAGAACTGCCGAAACAGTCGGAGCATCTGCCTCCGAAGGAAGGCAGCATGATATATGAGATCATGCGAAGCATGATGCATGGGCATCATGAAGTATAATGATCATGGACAGAATGATAGATGAGATCATGGGCAGCATGATAGATGAGATCATGGGCAACATGATGCATGGGCAGCATGATGTATGGACAGCTCAGTCATGTATGAGATCATGAGCAGCATGATGATGCATGATGCAGCATGATGGTACTACAGGGTAAGGTGCAGCAAATGGACAAGATGCAGCACTATGATGGGTGAAGGAGTCACCTTAGAGAATCAGTTGAAGCAATATGTCTTCAACTAATCTCTGCCGATATCAAAAGTCAAAGGATTGACTTCTATTGTAAATGTACTATCTCTCTCACTTTCTCTGTTGAACTTTGAAGAACATAAAAGAAGAATTGATCAAGGGTTTCCCCACATTGGGGTTTGTCCCTAGCTAGCGCCACATCTTGTGTCTTCTTGTCTTGGCTTGTCTTCTACGATTTATATTTATGTTCTATATGCAGTTTACTTTATACTAATATGATTGCTAATGTGGAAAAGAAATTGAAATAAATTGCTCTAGCATAGACCATACCTAAACAATCTGTCACACGAGTCTCTGACTGCTGCTAATATCTCTGTCACTGAGGCATCTGCGTTGCTGCTAACTTTGCATTGTGCCATCTGCACTGTTGCCAACTCTACACTATGCTCCCCGGCATCTCACTGAAATATGTAGGATAGATGTGTTGAAATATGTAACTAGGTTTGGTCTTCATAATGACGTGTAATCATGATTTTATGTATTTGATGTAATGAGAAAAATAAATTTATTATTACTGATCTTGAGGCATGGTTTTCATGCTCAAGGAAAATTTATTTTTAGGTCAAGCTCCCATTGTGAGCTCTTAGGGTTGATCGTTGAGTCATCAAATCATTAAATGTCATTGTCATGTATGAGAGACCCATTTGGGCATGTTACATATTGTAAGAAAAATAAATATGAGTCAAAGTCTAGTCAAAGAACTCTCCAAGACCAAGGCATAAAAGCAAAACACAAGTCGACCTTCTCCAAGCTTCTAGTCGGCCTAAGAACAGTTATAAGTCGGCCTTCAAAGATGGACATGAAGCCTATATATAAAAGGGACTCAGCATCGTTCAAGAACACAACACGCTCTCACAAGTTCGATCAAAGAAGAATAGAAGTGCAAGGAAGAAGAAGGGAATAAAGGAGAAAAGAGAAATCAAATATTTTAATCTGTTTTTGGGTTGAAATCCTTCACACGTGCGAGGTAAGATTAGGGCATCCATCTGCTGCTAGAAGACCAAAGTGCAGACCTCAAGGAAGCCAAATTCAAGGACATGAAAGATATATTTATGCAAGCCAAAGTTACAAGAAGACAAGTCCAAGGAAAGCGAAGAAGAATCTCTCTCTAATCTGCCCTAGTTTGATCACATGTGCGAAAGTTGTAGGTGGTCGAAAGCTGCAAGTAGAAGAGGCCGAAATTACAGTCAAGATTGCAGGTCAGAATTGTTGGTCAGAGGTAAGGTGAAAGCAATTAAAAGGCAAGTTTGACTTGGATTGAGAAAAACACTTCAAAGAGATAAATTGACTTGGTCTTGGATTCGTCAAATTGAAGATTCTATAAGAAGAAGAATTCAGTGGGTTTTCCTCTCAAGATTGGAGAGGTTTGGCCCTGGCTGATAGCCTATATCTTGTATCCTTTGCTCTTTGTTTACTATGTTTTGATAGTTGTTTGATAAAAAAAACACTATAATAATCAAGCTAAAAGAGGAACCTAATCAAGAAAAGTAAAAAGCATTCACAAGAAGTTATAATAAGCTAGAGAAATCACCTATAATGCTGCCCCTAGATTTCTCAACAAGATGGCCGACTTAAACAATTGTGGTGCCAAAACAAATATTCAAAAAATATAAATTGTCTTTTTGATAAATACAAAAATTTGATTCTCATGAGCATGAGGAGCATGCTTTCTATGAACAAGTACAACAATAAATATATCAATATGAAGACCGACCATAGCTACAAAATTCAACAGTTTCATGGTTAATAAAGTTCATTTCATGTATCACAAACAACATATGTAATCAAGGACTCTATTGCTACACGACAGAAGAAGTATGCTAAAATCTGCTTGGAAGGTGTCAAGAAGCATAATCCTTAAATTATGAAGCAACACCCAGATTCTTGCCAAATCTTGTAGAGTGACAAGTTCAAAAAATTCTCTATATTGGTGAAGGATTGTTTCAAGTATTACGCAGAAGCTCGATGGAGCATACCTTGTTTGATTGTTGACATTTACATACTATTATCCAAGTACTCATGAAAGCTCAAAATTACGACACATAAGGCCTACCCCAAGACAAGATAAGCCATGCTAATAGGAGGATGGACCAATATACAGAAGATGCCTTACATTGCACTATTGAGATTATGATTGTATCTGGTGCCATTACTTATATGGTAGAGTGTTATGAATAAATATATAGGAAATAATGTAAATGATAATAACCATAAATAATTATTAGTTAATCAGTAATTAGGTTGAAGAGTCGTGTCTAAATGAGACATGACTTTCCATGAAAAGACACTTGCTTGATATATAAGCAAGCCTCTCGTTCTCATTGTATAATCATTATTATTCACACATTTAATATATAATATTTGTATCCTCATGGATATCTTTATATTCCAAGTCTTCTGGAATAATTAATCTAAAGAAGGAACTTTGTTCACTTCATTTGGTATTAGAGCAGTCGATCCTTTGGCCGCTTCACTGCTGCACAGAGCTCGTTCTCTGGTCACTGGCCCTTCGCCATCAATCGTCATCAACCTTGTTGCTGTCATAATTGAAGCATTCACTACACAGTGGGAGATTCTCCATTTTTCAGGGCTTTGGCCATTTTTAAAGAAGAAGAAAAAAAGACCTCTATTAAAAAAAAACAAAAAAAATCGTAAATTTCTTTTTATTGGAAAATTTAAATTTAAAGAAAAGCATAAAAGAAAAATCAGAAATAAAAAAACTGCAGCCATCAAAATTCCAAACTTCCAAACTAGCCTCCCAGCATTGCAGCACGTAAGCAAAATCTTGTGAACCGCAGAACGTAGCTTGCACCTTGATTTTCGACTATCAAATGAAACCACAACCATTTCGTCTTTAATTTGCCATTCCCTCTCTATTTCACCAGCCGCCATACGAAGGCATCTAAGTAGTCTGCCCGACTCTTTTCTCATCGCTGCATACCTATCAAAGTCAATGAGTAACTCCACCGCATGCAAGTTTTCAGGCACTGAATCAGTGTAACCACCCGATCGCATTGCTGCTCATTCGACTTCACATCACAGTGGTGCTAATAAAGACACACCCCAAATTGGATAGGGATTTCCACCTTGCAAGATAACGCCCTATTGTCATCGCGTCCATGTCCATAGTCGTCCGCTGCACCCACCGCCAGAGCCCTGATTCCCATCCACAGCGTTCGGCAAACAGAGACGTTGTCACAACATCAGCAACTAAAGCGTTGTCCTCTACTCAACTCCCTTCAGCCGCCGCCGGTTTCCACTCAAACACCATTCACGTTGTCGCTCGAGCCACATCAACATGGTCACAACCACTTGCGGATAGTTGATTGTTGTCATCGTAGTGTTGCCACCGCTGCCTACTCCACCACTCTGGAAAGACATCCTTACAAATTTTCGTCACCGATTTTCATTCCATAAATTCGCACCTATGTGAAGCTCAAGAAGTGCATAAAACTCAGATCTGCGGGGTATTCCAAGTCTGTTGGTGCAATAGAAAATTGTAGGGTCGCTCAAATTGTATGGTGAACATCGTGACCCTGTCATATGAAAAGACGTGACATTTATATTTATTAAGTGTGGTGACATCATAAAAATTTATACTAAGTGGAACTATTATTATAGTAAGATACTAAAGTTATTAAGGAGGGGATCTTAATATAAAGGCATAGATATATAGTAAAATTTGAGGCCTTAATTAAAGAAAGGAAGGGTTACTAAGCGAATAAAGTAAAACATTTTACTTTCAAATATAAAATATTTGAAGAACAAAAATATAAGGGGAAATTACTAAAAAAAAAAAGAGCTCAAGTTGACATATTGTTTACGTAAAAACATCAACGCAAAATGGAAACTAGTGAGGGAAGATTTCCTAAAACCTTTAGTAAATGTGTTGACACACTATTTAAAAAGTAAGATACTAAAGTTATTAAGGAGGGGATCTTAATATAAAGGCGTAGATATATAGTAAAATTTGAGGTCTTAATTAAAGAAAGGAAGGGTTACTAAGCGAATAAAGTAAAACATTTTACTTTCAAATATAAAATATTTGAAGAACAAAAATATAAGGGGAAATTACTAAAAAAAAGAGCTCAAGTTGACATATTGTTTACGTAAAAACATCAACGCAAAATGGAAACTAGTGAGGGAAGATTTCCTAAAACCTTTAGTAAATGTGTTGACACACTATTTAAAATCAAAGGATCACTCGCAGGAAGAGATATCATAATTCTATCAGTCCTACTGAAAGAAGTAATTATGTTAGTCCTAAATGTGCTAACCAATTAGTGATTCCTGAATCAAATATAGTTGAAACAATTTTTGTTAACACATGTGACAAACAATACGACATAAGCAATCTACACCTAAGTATTGGAGATTATACTTTTACCTCGCAATTCACCGTGAAAACCTTATTTTTGGACGATAGTGACATTGTTTCGGGCTCACCCTGGATGGAAACTCTAAGGTCCTTTATCCTAAATACAAAAAAGAAGTTTTTGACATTTTCCCACAAGAAGAAGAAAATAACACTCCAAGATGTTACACTGAAACCAAATTCAGTAACGCCAGAAGATATATCAGATATTTCAAAAGTAGTTTCTCAAGAAGGTAAAAAAGCATTACAAAATATGCAAAATGAAATTGACAAAATCATTGTCGACAAAAATGAAGAAGTTTCTCGACTTAAAATCCATAGTGAAAAATTACTGACGCAAATTAAGAAACTTAAGAAGGATAAGAAGTCATTAGAAAACAAGGTACAACAACTCATCGAGAAGGAAGCATCAAATGTAGGAATTCAAGTTGATGACAACATAACAGATACCGATCCAATGAATATCACAATTCAAGAAGAAGACAAGTGTTGGGTCCCCATAATACTAGTGATTACCCCATTAATATTGTAGTTGTACCCCTTATTAATATTGTTGTGCCCCTATTGTCCCCATATTGTTATTACTGTGCCCCATAGAATCCCTCTATTGTTATTTTTGTGGCTTTATATTATTATTGTTTAGTCGGCTGGGTTATATTGTGACTCCTTAGACTCCTATATATAGAAAGGAGGTTTTGTCATTTGAATCATCCAAGAATTGTTCATTTATGTAATGTAAAGGAGGTTGCCCCCTTGAAGAGACTGAATTTTAAGGTGTTGATCTATCTTTACTATCTTTTTCTTGAGCTGGTTTCATAACATTTGGTATCAGAGCTTTGGATTCTAGGGTTTCACTGCTCCAAACAGGTCATCGTGGAATTTTCGTTATAACTCTTTTTCTTCGACGTTTCAGAAGCGATAAAAAAAACTCATTTGAGATGAAATCACACTAAACCTTGGGTCCAAATTTTAGATATTTTCGTGCTATATGTGTGGAGATATGATCTGAGGAAGTTGGTCTTTTTGCAGACTCTTAAATTACATTCGAAATAGGTGACCTGGGGAAAATCATCATAACTTTCTCTCTGAGAATCGGATTGAAATGTTGTAAGAAGGTACATAAATAGGACGGACTGTAGTTTCTTGTATATATTTTTCAGAGCCAAAGGTCAAAACAAGGACACGTGGCACATCATACAAGTTCGTTCTACTGAATTAGTTTATAATCAGGTCACTCTGGGAGATTTGGCATAACTCTTCAGTGGAGAATCCAATTGGGGTCAAACTGGTGGCATTGGAAAGAGGAGATAGAGGGCTACCATAGGTCGCAATTTCAGAACTAGATGATCCGAAATTATAGAGATACATTAGAGGCAATATTGAGCTCCTACAAAGTGAAAAAAGGTGTGTAGATTTTTTAAATTTTTGCTTATGCTTGGTTTGAAAAATTATTTTGAAGGAATTCAAAGGGCATAGTAGAGCATTAGTATTGGTAACTGATGCCTCGAGGAAAGAAAATGAAAACACCTAGTAAGCAATCTGAAAGCTCTAGCATGACTCATGAAGAAGAGGAAGAATTGCTACATGATATATCAAAATTACAAGACCAAGTGCAACAAATTTCACTCTCACAAAAGCTAATAGAAGCTAAGATAAATGGCGTGGAATCTAAGATAAAGGGCATGGAAGTCAAGACTGATGATTTGAAGATAGATTTGAAGGCAGATTTGACAAATTTTCTACAAGAAATACTTACTAATGGTGAAAGGGGAGTAAAGGAAACTCATGATGCGAACAAAGGAAATGTTAATTATGATTTCTAGACTCTAATGTGGGATTGAAGACCCATCATATTCCAAAAATCAATATGAGGAAGTTTGATGGCAAGGATCCTGCAACATGGATATTACAGATGGAGCAATTTTTCGATCTCAATAATGTGCAAAACACACAAAAGGTACGTATGGCAACTTTATATTTGGAACCAAATCAGTTTGTATGGTATCAATGGCTTTGCTCTCGTAAACAATTTATCACTTGGGCAATTTTTACGGAAGAATTGATAGCACATTATGAGGATACAAAAAGCAACACTTTTTTTAGTCAATTGATAAGTCTCAAACAAAAGGGTTCAATAATGGAGCACATTGAGGAGTTCCAAAAATTGAACATAAGGGTAAAAGATATTCCAGAGGAGCATAGGATTGATGTGTTCATAGGGTCTTTAAAGGATAATATCCAACATGATGTTCGCCTTTGGGAACCTGATTCATTAGAGAAGGCATTCAGGTTAGCAAGAAAAATGGAAAGCAAAATTATGGCAACCAGGGAGCATACCACTCACATCTATAAATATGGAAGTGTTGTTGCCCCTAGTCTTCCACAACCTATAAGGTTGACACCACAACAATTGGAAGAAAAAAGAGCAAAAGGCTTTGTTACAATTGTGATAGCAAATACACTAAAGGTCATAAGTGTGCTGAGAAGAAATTATTCTACATAGATTGTGAAGAGGAAGAAGAAAAGGAGCAAGAAAGGTCAAAAGAAGAGAATATACTCTAGGAACAAAGCCTAGATGAAGAAGAAATGAATTCGACCATATCTTGTAATTCATTGGCGGGAATTACCACTCCTCAAACCATCAAGATAGAAGGACAAATCAAGAAGAAAAAGGTAATAGTGTTGATTGATTCAGGAAGTACTCACAATTTTATTCAATGTAAGGTAGCAAAAGAATTGAATTGCTTCTTATATCCAGCACCAGAGTGTCAAGTGATGGTTGCAAATGGAGGAACAATAAATTTCTCTGGAAAGTGCCATAATATCAAGCTATCCATGGGAGAATATGTATTGACTAGCCCAATGCTTTCCATTCCAATGGGAGGTGCTGACGTTGTACTAGGAGTCCAATGGCTACAATCCTGGGTACAATAGCTTTTAATTTTCAAGAACTTTTCATGAGATTTTCTATGGAAGGAAAGGAAGTTGAATTAAGAGGGTATTGCAGGAAACCAGGAAAGCTTAATCACTCTAATGTT
>APFE030006050.1:74160-86947 GCA_000404065.3 Pinus taeda
TATAGCAGACGCTTCGCTTCCTAGATTTTTGGAAAATGACGCTTCCGCGTCCCCGCTTCCAAAAAACGTCCCCGCTTCGTGGAACATTGATTCCAAGTGAATGTTCCATAACCAACTCGACAACATCTTCACCAAAAGAAAATCTAAAAATTGCCACATGCCCAATAAGTGAAAGTCAAACCAAAAAAGTTACATATCGACATCTGAATCACGAAAGTAGACAACTCAATGAAGCTACCTATATGTACCATTCAGAACCGAAACAACAAACTGATGTTCCAAATAATAGTGATGTAACCTCAATCCAGTCTTACGCTAACAAGTCATTACAAAATTCCGAGGATCACAATACTACACAGAAGATTTATCTAGGATGGTCTAATCCCTTCTCAGTGCGACAATTTTGTTTATCACTTAGAAGATCATATCAGCTTGTATTGACGAAGATGATTATTCCGAAATAGAAAGACATTCGAAGCCGAAAAAGAGATCAAGCCTTTTTCATCGACAAGCTTTGAGCACAAAGTTTTTTGAAGAGGAAGGCAATGTTATGAATAAATATATAAGAAATAATGTAAAATAATGTAAATGATAATAACCATAAATAATTATTAGTTAATTAGTCATTAGGTTGAAGAGTCATGCCTAAATAAGACATGACTCTCCATGAAGAGACACTTGCTTGGTATATAAGCAAGCCTCTCGTTCTCATTGTATAATCATTCTTATTCACACATTTAATATATAATATTTGTATCCTCGTGGATATCTTTATATTCCAAGTCTTCTGGAATAATTAACCTGAAGAAGGAACTAAAATGCCACAACACAACACACTTTGCACAACGGAAAATGTACAGAAGTGAACCAATGAAGTACACAAATTTTTGTCAACCCAAAACTTGTTATATTAGAATATTTAATACAACAAACATAGGGCTCCCGTACCAAGGATCATGGCCCTTACAATTATCCCTGATACAAGGAAAACTAGGACTTGATGTCTATTGAAATTTCTAAGTCTAACACGTTAGAAATCCCTACTGCATTATCTAGTTTTCTTTCTCCTACTTGTTTATTCCATTAACAAGTTATAATACAAGGAAAACTAGGGCTTCATGTCTATTGAAATTTCTATGTCTGACACGTTGGAAATCCCTATTGCATTATCTAGTTTTCTTTCTCCTACTTGTTTATTCCATTAACAAATTATAAATATAAACACTGAAATAAACACAAATGCAACATTAACTCATATAAAAATCAGCAACTGAAATACTGAGACAAACACACAAGGGACATCGTTATTTTTGGACAAATGTCCCCGAAAAAACCAAATGCGGGAAAATTGGTGCAACAGTTCTGAGGGTTTTATTATTATGCAGATTCTTGAGTACAACTAGGGTGCCAAAAATGGCTTACCCAACAGAGATTGTTACACAATAGTAATACCTCTTCTCGGAGATAGATATTCAGCCTCTCAACTCTAGTCTACCCCACAAAAATCCTTCTGACGCTTCCTCTTAGCCCTGCGTCAACCCTGCTAGCTTCAGTTCAGCGCCTAAAGCCTCTATGTCAACCTCCTGGCTCTATGCGTTAGCTCTCTAGCCCTCTGCGTCACCCACGTAGGCCTCTCAGCCTCTTTGCAGTCCCCAGTTGCCTTTGCGTGGCTCCTGCTGCCTATCCGTAGCTCTAGTTGCCCCTACGTAGCTCTAGCTACCTTTGCGTCTGCGTCATCAATCATTGCGCTGACCCTTTTGGCACTATCCTTTCCTCTCTGCTATGTATTCACTGCCCCTCGCTACAACAGACCACTAGCTCGAATTTTCTCAGCAAACCCTGCTCTAGAAAATCGAATTGACTGATCAACTTGGTGTATCTCCAACAAACCCTCAAGCCTCCTCTTATACTTTTCCTGTTGAGTCTTCAATGACCGAGATTAAGTCCCTAATCAACGGCTAAGATTAGATTTGGCTTGATCCGTGTCATTTAGAACATTCTCAAGCAGTATGGCTTCATAAACTACTTGCAAGATTAATTGTTCAAGTGCAGGTATCGAACATGATGATATGTCAAAGCACAATGAGATCTAGTACCAAGACATGGTACAGAAGGGTGCAATATGGCTCCAGTACTATTCTATAGTCAAGTAGATTCTTGACAAAGCCTTTATCCCAGGATGAAGTCTTTATACCTCGTGGACAAGCTTGGAGTGATTAAGCGTGTCTCGCTCAAAAAAAGGGAGTGATGAAATTGCATCATCAAGGACGGTCATTCTCCCTGGGTCAGGATGATCAGAATTAGGGAGAATGGTCCAAAGGGTCAATGTGATAAGCATCAAGGACAGTCATTCTCCCTAGATCAAATATGTTGACCGGGAAATGGTCAACAAAGGACCGTCATTCTTCCAGGGTAAGTATGTTGACTAGGATTAGGAAGAATGGTTCTAGAGGCCCAGAATTACTTAGTTGAGTGTGTTTCATCATCAGGCTCAGACTCTCTAGGTAGGTTGAGCAAGCACATTTAGCATCATGGCCTAAAATTACTCATGTAGAGTGAGGCCTTTGGGGTTTCACCATGGGTCAAAGATCTTGACCAAGATGATGGTGAACCAGGACTAGTCTGTATACCAAGGATATGAGTCACTAGAATCATGGTGACTAGTTGATGCTAATGATGTACCATGGGTCAGAGGTACCAACCAGAATTATGGTAACTAGTTGATGTTGTTGATTTACCATGGGTCAAAATTGCTAACCAGGATTGTGGTAATCAAATGATGTTGATGTTGATGATGAATTGTTTTAAACTTTTTCTTAGAGAAATTTGTCAAAAAGAGAACATATGGATAGTCATTTGTCAAAAAGAGAACATATGGATAGTCATTATGAATACCTCCCTAGCTAAGAGGGAGTGTTGAATTTCATAGCTATGGCCAGTCTTCATAATTAATGTTTTATCCCTTCAAATGTATGTAATAATAAATCCAAGACATGTTCTTCATGTCGGCTTCAAAAAGAAGGAATTTTGAATTTCTAAATTTGAGTTTTTGGCTCCAAGAATGTCATGTTGGCCCTCTAAAAGATCAAGTCAGCCTAATCCTTCAGACACACCACTCTGGGTTCATCCAATCACTATAAATACCCATTAGACTTCATCAATTGGGAGGCAATTAGAATTACTTTTGTTCAAGCAAAGGCTCACTTATGTTCAAGTCAAGGAAGAGAAAAAAAGGGAAGATGGAGTTTAAAGGGAAGTCGAGAATCTGAGCAAACCTAATTTATGAAGCAGTAACAGATTGATTTCTAGGGCAGCAGGTCGAAATTTCAGGAGGCCGAATATGTCTGTAGTTGACCAAGTTTGACCTAGGTATGCTTGTGGTCAGTTTGACTTCAATTTTGACTGGAAGGTTAGATTGTATCTCTTGTTGAATTGAATAATTTCTCTAAGGAAAAGGTGGTCGTGATTTTCCACCAAGTTGGTTTTCCCAAGGTAAAATTCTGCATTTTATGAGTTTCATTTTCACTATATAATCCTACTAGCATTTTTGTTTCTACTGTTGAGATCTTTTGTGTAATTGCCTTATGATGAATGTGAACACAAGAAAGATTAACATAAGAAATCATAAGAAGTAATCATCATATTAGAAGATCTTTGGAAAATCAACAAATGCAACCTTGAAAGGCAGATTACTAGCTCAAACTATTAGATTAGAAACTTGCCACAAAGTTACACTTGGCAACAAATCTGTTGTCACAAAATTTACCATCGGAGCTCCCGATTTATCAATGAGTAGGGTCTACTTAGCCTACTATGACCAGCCACAATGGTTTCCTTCCAAACAAACTTAGCTCAAATCCCTTGACTGCAAGTATAGTGCCTAAAACAGACCGCAAATCAATTCTTGTGCCAAAACAATTCTTTCTCTTATGCCTCGCTATCGTTTGGATGGGTCTCGATACACAGAACTTGGGTTGTCTGCAAAAAGGTCGCAATTTTCCACAATTAGGCCTTGCAGCTGCGGCTGCAGCCCTACAAATCTCGTTGCCCAGAAAATTTGTAGTGGCCCAATATTCCATAGAAATGCCTTCATTAACCTCAGAATGTACTCAACAAAACCATAGATCAAATTCTACTGTCCGAAACAAAGCACAAGCCGAATCTTCCAGTTGAACGGAGAACGTCACCATGTGCCAAAATCAAGACTAGAACTGTTTCAATGACCTGTGCCAAAACAACGAAAATAGGTGTCTAGGTAGGGTGGGATTAGCTCCACTGAAACTAGACAAAAGGGATTAGATAGGGTGGGATCTCGTTCACCACAGTGTTTTAAAACTCCGACTCGGCCGAGGGTCGACTCCGACTCGATATCAACTCTGTCAATTTGATTACAATGACTTGATCATTGTAAAAAATACATTAAATATTAATTTTTTTATAAAAACAAAACAACAACAACAAAACAAAAACAAAAGCAAAAACAAAAAAACATAATTTTAAAGATTTTCATTCATGTTTCCAAACACAAAGCTTTAGAATATAGATAGAAGACAACATATGATCAAAGTAGGCTCATGAATGTATCCATTATATCAAAATGGCACCCAATGCACTATCCAATACATACATGATGATGATATAGAGATCAAAATAAAAACACATAACCAAGGAGACTAGAAATGGCCTCTACAACAAAAGTAAACTATGAAACATCACTAGTCACCACTGACCAATACTACTGGCTACTGCTAGAGGAGCCAACATCATCTAGCTCAACCTCTAAATTAGAGTCATACAGGGAAACCCATGGCTCCTCATCATCATCTCCAACTGCAACTGTAGAAGTGGTAGCACTAGCACGTTGCGCAGCAGCTGCAAGCTAAAATAGATGAGATATGCGCTTCTGTCGTGGCTGAGCAGAGGAAGCGCCTGCAACTGGAGGACTTGGGGTTGGGCCTGAGGCTGGTACAAGTGGATCTGCATTCAACTGAACATTATGTTCCAGTGATGCCTCCACTTATAAATCCAAATCAAGATCCTCGGCAAAATCAAACTCTACTAGATGACTCTCCACTACCCAATCTGATGTTGGATCAATAGGGATATGAATCAGGTCTTTTGTTTAGCAATTGGTTGCGTCTAAGTCGGAGGTTGTATTGGACATAAACTAGATCATTTAACCGTTTTTATCCAAATGGTTTCTCTTCTTCGTGTGAATCCTCTCAAAGACAAACCAATTGCGCTCACACCCAGTAGCACTGCAAGTTTGACTCAAAATACGAATTGCAACCTTCTGCAATTGAGGACAGTGGCTACCAAAAGCCTCCCACTATTGTGCTACGAAAAAACATAGTAGTGTAATGAGTTAGCTCAACAAATTATAAACAATTTAACAAAATAAGTATTAAGAATTTGAAAATTAAAATTTTTGTTTACCTAGCTCATCTGCTTCCCTCGCAATCTTTGTTAGGTTCTTCCCAAAGGTACCTGTGGCTTTGCTGAAGGTTGTGATCTGTCGGTCTATCTCCAATTGATCACACTCCAATGGGATCATGTGATCAATGCAGTCAATCAATCCATCTCTAACCTCCCCACTCAAAGCTCCTGCCACCTGAGCTTTATAATGATACCATGGGTTCAAAAAATACCCAGCTACATGTATAGGGCAATGGAGTTGATTGTT
Organism: Pinus taeda; assembly: GCA_000404065.3. Lineage (NCBI taxonomy): Eukaryota > Viridiplantae > Streptophyta > Pinopsida > Pinales > Pinaceae > Pinus > Pinus taeda. Next base: position 79,844 of record APFE030006050.1, read on the forward strand.
CCATCTTTCAACAATGATTGCCCAAATGAGCCCATACTTAGCCACTTTATCCTTGTATGCCCTCTTTATTTGTTCCTTTGCTTGATTCATAGCCTCATAAATGAAGCCCATAGCCAATCTTTCCTCATCCACCAACCACAACACCTTAACCAGTGGCTCAGCAACCTTCACAATCTCTACTGTCTTTCTCCAAAATATTTATTTATTAACTTTCTTTTTCAATTCTTTGCCTTCCTGTTTGAGAGACCACTGGCTTTGATTCCATTCATCACTAGAAAATATCTTTTGCAAGTTTCCATGTTGTGAAAGCATAGATTGCAATGTCAAAAAATGAGTAACAAATCTAGTGATGGCAAACCTAATAATATCCCTGCCCCCTGTGTGTCTCCTCATAAGGCTCAAAATCCATGAATGATTGTAGAAAAGTTTTGTTATGCTTTTGGCATGATCTATAGTGTTTTTGACCCAATCTAATTTTCCAATATCCTCAAGCATGAGGTTTATGCAATGTGCAGCACATGGGGTCCAAAATATGGTTTGTGCTTTTCCTATAATAGTTTACCAGCAAGAACATAGTTAGAGGCATTATGTGATGACTTGAACAATATTAGCCACCCCCACCTCCTCAACAACTTCATCCAATAGTTGAAACAACAATTGTCCATCTTTCACCCTATCAGATACATCAACTGATTTTAGAGACATGGTTCCCTGTGGGCAGAAGATAAGAAAGTTTATGATAGTACGATTCCTTTGATCAGTCTATCCCTCTGACATGATGGTACATACATTCTGTTCTTGCCCATGAGTATTTAAATCTTTCAAATACTCATTAATGGAGGAAATTTCTTTCTACAAACGATAACCCCTTATCTAATGCTTAGTAGGGTCTTTGAAGCCTTTTCCAACAACAAATATGGCATCAAACATAGGCTCATAATATGGTGAACGGGAAGCATTGAAGGGGATATCATCATCATACCACCATCTACATATGTAATCACAAGTAGTCTCCCTCAATTCTTTCTTCCAATGGTCATCTAAAGTGAGTTGCAAAGTTCTACTAGTTTCATGACCATGTGCATCTAATGGAGAGGAGGGTGTGACAGTGAAATAACTTTTGATATCCATATCACCCTTCTTTTTCATTTTACCCTTACCCTTTTCTTGAACAGACTCCAAAGAGGAAGGAACATATCGGAAGGGGTTGGATGCATCAGTACAAGGGATAGAAGAAGAACCCTCAAAAAAATGCGGGTTGGTAGCCATCACTTTTTGTATACTCCTCTTCCTCCCAATTTTAGCCTCTATTTCTTTTTGCCTAGCCTTTTCTTCTTTAAACTTCTCAAAGCTATTTAACAACTCCTTCCTAATCTCTCCAATTTGTGGTGATTCACATGGAGTAATTTGGCCTCTAATCCATGCCAAGTATTGTTTTAGCTATAATGCCCCGAAGACCATCCTTAATTTTTCTATGGAAAAATTTGCAATGCATTTGACTACCAACCATTTCAACATATGCCCAAGCAACATCTTTCACTCTAGGTGCCATTTTTTGACTTGGAAATGAAAGGAAAAAATCTGAAAACGAAAACAAAAAAAATAGCATTGCTTCAATATTCATTTCTTTCACAAAAAACACTATTTTCAATTTCCAGATTTGCACAAAAAAATAAATAAGCAAAAACAGATTTTTAGAAGTGAAAAAAATACCTCTAGGCACAAACTGCCTCCTCAAAATTGCTCCAACAAACCAACTCCTCAATGTTGTTCCAATGGCTACCCAACAAACTCCTCATTCTTGCTCCAATGCTTGACCCAAAACTGCTCACTACTGCTCCAAAAACAAACTCCACAACTTTTCACGAACTCCTCACAAATTCTCACTCAAATGTAATGAGATGGTTATGAGGAAATGAAAGGGGTTGGGTGGGTTTTATAGGGTTTGGGAGAGGGAAATGGACCCCAAAGAACCCAAAGGCACATTATAATGGGCTTTGGAGTCCCCAAAAACCCAAGCTGCAAAAAAAAAATGCACTTTACGGCCGCTCCCACTGAGCCGGCCGAGTTGGCTCGGTAACAACCCGGCCGGGCGAACCGAGTTAGCCACTGAGTCTACCCGGTCGTGCAACGACTCGGTCTGACTCGGTCGTTTCAAAGTAGATTCGGCTGATTTTTAAAACAGAGGTTCACTGAAGCTAATAAAGAAGGAGAGGTCCTAACTCCTAACCCTCAAGAGCCTCAGCTCAAGAAAACAGAGATATCAAATCCAAATTGAGAATCCCAAATGACTCCAACTCTCTTTTATTTATAGATTTCTCCATGGAGTTTCATCTAATGTGAGGGGTTGTAACTGCAACCCCAAATTTGGGCTTTTTGCCCCAGCGGACCCAAAATCTACCCAATGTTGCCCCAAACAGTGAATAATTTGGGATTTTCCCTTTATCAAGACTATAGCCTACGGGGTTGGATAGGCTATTCCATCCTCCCATGGGCAATTAATCAATTAGGGACATTACAAGATCTCAGGGTTGATCCCCCAAGCTGGCTGCCTCCATTGCATGCCTCACTCAATGTCCCTCCCAGGTCAGGCATTGAATCAGCACCAACAGGTTTACAATAGGTACCATCCATGAAATGTGGGGAAGTGCCCAAGGGTTTCCCTGCATGGTGTTCCTCGGAAAAAAAATGTATCAGTCCAATCAATTGCTAGATACTGGTATCTCCAGAAAAGTGTTCAATTTTCTCAAACTCCCAACTGGAATTTTGTTTCAATATGATGAATTGTCCAATATGCTTATCTAAGATAAAAACACATTTCTTCACTATGATTTTAACACAAAAATAAACCCAGCATAACATATTCTTTGAAACCAATAGGAATTTACCCACAGAGGGCAGCTCAACATATTCTTTAAAACCAATAGGAATTTACCCACGGACGGCAGCTCAATTCGCAATAGGAATTTACCCACGGAGGGCAGCTCAATTGGTGATCACCATGTTATGAAGTATTATGTAAACCATGAGATTCAAAGTTCAAATCCCTCGTAGGTCAAGCCAACCGAAAAAAAATAAAATAAAACAATAAAAACAATATGAATTTGAACAGCTAAAACTGGGCTTGAACAATCAAATAAAAACACCAAAATATTGTACCTGGAAGAATCTGATTGATTCACTGAAGAATATGGTTGATGGGAACAAGTAAAACCAATTTCCGGTTGGTCTCGAGTTGCCTCCTGTCCTCCACTGGTTTCCTTCTTTGACCTGCTCAACAATACAACAATATTAACTAAGCATAGAACCTTTCACTGCAAGTCCAAGTAGGAAAGTCTATAATGTATTGCAGATGTAAGAAAAAAATGGCTGTAAGCTGTGTCTTACACAATTAATATCTCAATTATTTAAAAAATCAGACATCAGATTAGATATTATCATCGTCGCATGGTTATCATAAAAATGAAAAGCATTCGAGATTCTTGCAAAGGACAAACCATGAATGTATTTTTAATACTAAGAATCATAAGTCACGTGATAATTATTTCAAGATTTATCCCAAGGCTTCCTGCTAGGGAGAGATAGCATCATTTATCATCCCATTCATTCTATTCAAGGTCACCTGAAACGACTTGGAGATTCACTCAGAGAGGCCAGAAAGTAAGAGTTGTCTTGATCTTGTGAAAAACACATGAGTAGCCGCAGGAAATTCAAAACAACAAGATGACAAGGAAATTTCCATCATAGAAAGGCCAAAAAACTGAGTATATAATCCTGTGCCATAATAAGGAGTCCACATCTTTGCTGAAAAAACTGACTTCAAATTTAAGCAGCAGAGTCAATCCTTGCTTAAAGAGCTTCACGTACCCCAAACTAAGAGGGGATGGTTCCCCATTAAAAGTAGCTTTACACCAAATTTTCCACAGAAAGCCAACAGCAGATGGCCAAACCGTGTGCTATAAAATATCTACGATTGTCTAATCATCCAAGTGTCCCCTTAGAAGAGGACTTCTCAAAGAAAGCAAGGCAGTAAATAAAAAGTTAAATTCAGCCTGAAACCACAAATAGTTACATCATGGAAAAGAAAAGAGTTACAGCAAACAAACAAGAAGTTGACAATGAAATTCCTCCTAGAAAGGCCAAAAAAGGGAGTATAATCTTCTGCCCCAATAATCAGTCCACATCTTTTTTGAAAAAGATGAATTTGACTTTAAGCAGCAGAGCCAATCACAGATTAAAGAGCTTCAGGTACCCCAGGCTGAGAAGGGATGGTTCCTCATTAAAAGTAGCTTTACACGGGGTTTTCCACAGAAAGCCAATGGAAGATAGTTGAACAGAATGCCATAAATATGTAAAAATGTCTTTAAACATCCAAGCATTCCGAGAAGAGGACCCGTCCAAGAAAACAGGGCAATAAGGAAAAAGTTAAATTCAGACTGAAACCACAAATACTTACCTCTGGAACAGAAAGAGTCACAGCAACCGAACAACAAGATGACAAGGAAATTGCCATCCTAGAAAGGCCAGAAAAGCCAGTATATAATCATGTGCCCCAGTAAGCAGTCCACATATTTGCTGAAAAAACTTAATTCAACTTTAAGCAACAGAAACAATCCCTGCCTAAAGAGTTCCAAATACCCAAGCTAAGAGGGAATTGTTCCTCATTAAAAGTAGCTTGACACTGCTTTTTCCACAGAAAACCAATAGGAGATAGCCGAACTGTGTGCCATAGAGATCTACCATTGTCTCTATAATCATCCAAATGTCCACTAGAAGACTCTCTAAGAAAACAGGGCAGTAAAGAAAAAGTTAAATTCAGCATGAAACCACAACCAAAAGATATTGGCAGATGGGTATCTTCATAATCTATGCTCAACTGTTCCATTCTACCATAAATTGTCCATGCAGCAGTTGCAACATCATAGAAACCCTGCTCTTAGCACAAATCAACCATGCAGCATTTGTAACACCAACTTTATGAACCCTAGTCTTGACGGTGAAGCATAAGCCACCCTATACTTTGCACTTTAAAAAAGAACGAGGCTTCCAAATGGACTAGCGCCTCCTTAAACCACCATGCTTCAAGATGTCTCACCCCCCACCCTCTGTTCAAGCATGAGACAATAACAGAGGTCTCTAACAAGGTCATAAGGAGATTTTGCCACATATATGTATGAGGGGTTTCCACTATTCCATTTCCAATCTCTCCAGAGCAGATATGACCCATGGAGCTGCATTTTAAAAGGGCAGAAGACAATTATCATACTGCAAATGGCCTCACAAACAGTGGTCTTAACTATTTAACATTTGAGCTCAGTTAAGATCATGCCAAGAATGTCATTGTTGATGCTCAAGGTCTCAAAAATCCCTCCTGCTGCCCCTCATCATATTATATGAAGCAATAAAGGTGTGATATTTATCACACCACCTGTGATTTTCGTCACAAGTGTCAAAAACTTGGAAGATGACACTGATATAGCATTGGATGGACTAGGGAACATTACTGGTGCAGGCTTTCATAGAGTCGATTCCATTGTGACAGTTTATCTGATGACCAACTCTGGGTGGGTACTGAGACCTATGATGGGAGTTGTTTATTTGCATGTCTGTTTGATCGTGGCTTCTCCATAGTAACTAGCCTGGAGAATTGTGCTGTCAGTTGATTGATTTTGATTGAACATCTTGGTTACAACTTAGAGGACACTCATCCATCTCATCCTTGGATTGATTATTAACTTATTATATATGGTGGCTTTACTATTGGTGCCCTCTTCATATTGCGTACATTTCATTGATGGATCAGCCTTCTATTGGATATTTTTTATGACTTTCATGAGATGCTTTCCTTGGTTATGGAGCAACCAAGATAACATGGGTTTTCCCAACGTTATGGTTTTATTCTTGGTATATCTTCCCATCATTTTGTGGGAGCACTCCATATTTATACAATGTTGTATATTGATCTAGCCCTCATTTTGACTAGACATTGATGAGGTTTGATGACACTTGTGTCTTATGAGGGAACACCCTAGCACATGTGGGTTTGTTTTGCATTGGTACAGCATCTTCATGTCATTGGTAGGTGGTGCTAGGAGAGTGGTCCTCATTTTCACACTAATAGCTGGATTTCACCCTCTCAATGGCTAACTTGGATGTTTGAACCAGCATTGATAAGATCACCGATTTTTCGGCAATGTGCCAAACTGTTGCAAATTTTTGGCCAGCCAAATTTTCAGCCTGAAAAAATCATGATTTTTTCCTTAACGATTTTTCCCAATTTTTTCTGTTTTTTCCTGATTTTTTTCTGAGATTTTCCTGAATTTTGCCGATTTTTTTGCCAATGTTTCTGAAAATATGTTTTCTGGACCCTTGCCAATTTTTGCCAATGTCGATGTTTTCAACACTGGTTTTGACTTAATGAGCCTTATTACTTGCACTACCCTTGCTTATTTAACATGGACTAAGTTATGATCAGTTGGGTTACATTTCCTAGTGGAGTGCTCAATTCATTCCTTCTTATTGAAACATGTGTTGAGGCATGATTAAATATTTTAGTACTTATGTAATGGGGCCGTCCCCTTGCTTTCATCGAGTTGTTGGGCTACTTTAATGACCTTGCACATATATTGGCACTAGAATATTTGGGTTTCACTCCTTATATCATGGATCTGATAATTGGCAATTGATCTAGTGGTTTTAACACCTTACTTGCACATGGTGCTAAGTTGCACCCTATTGAGTTCTTGATCAGATACGTACACTCTTGGGTAACACATTGCTAGAGCAACTACCTTTTTATATGGACTTAACTGGTGATTTGGAGTTGCACTAACCGGGATCTACATCATAGCCCTTGGTTGGAGTTCTCCTTGTGTTAAAATTGGCAACAAGGGCCAAATCAATGTTTTAAAACTCCGACTTGGCCGAAGGTCGACTCTGACTCCGACTCCAACTTGATATCAACTCGGTCGGCTCGATTTCAATGACTCAGTCGTTGTAAAAAATACATTAAATATTTTTTTTATAAAAAAAACATAATTTTAAAGATTTTCATTCATGTTTCCAAACACACAGCGTTAGAATATAGATAGAAGACAACATATG
>APFE030006050.1:87626-124950 GCA_000404065.3 Pinus taeda
CATAACCAAGGAGGCTAGAAATGGTGTTATCCTCCAAAATAGATTGTAAGTCATCAAGGAACTAATACAAGGGTCCAAGAGTGTTCCTCACACCAAGAAAGTCCCAAAGTGCATGTGTACATCTTCAAAAGGTGCATCCTCCACCATGATGTCATCTAGGAGAGACCCTATGTCACCCTTTTCAAGCATGTGAGTGGCATGGCACCCCTAAGGGTAAGCATTTGCATCAAAGAGGGATGTGCTAGCCCTCCTAAGTCATCTCAATGATAACCATCTTCATTTGTGCCTTCGAAGAAGGCACCATCCTCCAAAATAGGGTCAAGGCCAGCCGGGGGCATCTTCAGTCCATTTGGGCATATCATCAAATAATCCAGCATCCAAGCTTTTAAGTTTAGTGTTTTAGCATTTGGAGCCTCATCAAGGGGTGTAGCATCACGTGGAATAAACTCAAGGCTCGATGCTCATCTTTGGAGGGTCAAGGTTGGGGCCACAAAGTTAGGTTTGCTTTAAGAAGGGGGCAAAAAACCTATTGGAAGGTTTTGAAGAAGAATGAAGTTATCGCTTAAAGAATCTCTACTACATATGTGATACCACCTAAACAAACCGCTCAAGATCAAGCGAGATAAACTTATTTAGGGACAAAAAACCATTAAAGTATCATAGTGAAAACTTTGGAGTCCCCCAAAAGCGAAAAAGTAAAAAAATCGTTGTTTTTTAGTTCACAAGCCGTTGTCATCCAACTCAACCGAGTAGGCTCGGACTCGGCCGAGCCGGTCGGGTTATTACCGAGTTGGCCAAATTGTTAGACAACTCGGTTGGCTCGGTAATAACCCGGCCAGCCAAACCGGTTCACTCGCTGAGTCGACCCAATGAGGCCTTGACTCGGACCAACTCGGCCGAGTCGGTTCCACGCTGGCCAAATCTTAAAACACTGGGCCAAATTCCACCTTAGGACAGCTCATATGACGGAGATGATTATTGCATTGGATTCATTTTTTCAAGAGGCCCAATTTTGATATAAAGATCATCTCATTCTGACAAAGCAGAAATGGAATTTTGAATTTATTCTCTCTCATGCACAAATTGTCAAGGTCGGCCTCAGTCAAATGTGGCTCATAAGCCCAATAGATGTGTCTCCTCACCCTCAACAAAATGTATAAATAGAAGAGACCTCTCTGATCATTTGGAAATCACTCATCTCATCACACATCTCTCTGTCTCCTCTATTGATTGGTTCATACAGCTTGGAGGCAGCCTTCTCTACTTTGCACATGTGAAAGGAGGACGAATTTCTGGGTTAGTTTGCTGGCCTAAAATTTCAGGAAACAGGACAGCGCTGACTTGGGTGCGTTGACTTTATTCTAGTGGGCAGAATTTCGATTTTTGGAGGCTGCATTGATTGGAACGGGTTGACTTCAGATTTAACTGAAGAATTTACAGCAAGGTTTTCTCTCTCCTTTGACTGGTTTGACTAATCTGTTTTGGGCTGACTTTGACCCTCGTGGAAGGCCGAATTTATCTGCTGTTGACCAAGCTGCTTGGAGGACATTTTGGAGCTGCTTTGACCACTATTGACTTTCTGGTTAGGGCTGCAGTTGACTGCTGTTGACTGCTGATTTGACTGGACTGTTTTGGGCAAGTTAATTTGACATTGTACTCTCTCTCTCTGCTTAACTATTGAAGAATAATAAAAAGATTTGATCAAAGGGTTCCCCACATTGGGGTTTTTCCCTGGTATCCACCACATCTTGTGTCCTCTTCTCTTGTCTTGTCTTCTGCACAGGTTTTTATGTTCTATCTGCATTTACTGTCAATGTGTTTAAGGTAATGTGATTGCTACTGGATATACTTGGAAATTGTCATTGGGCTGATAAGAAACATTGAAGTAAATTGTGCTAAAGCATAGAGCATACCATTGTTATCTAAAATTAACACCTTTGTATAAGGAGGTGGTTACGACAGCTATATTTTTCCTTTGGAGCATATTTCTATGGGTTAGTTGACTTCTTGGAGAAGACATCCTAGATGTTACTTCTATTCTTAGCATGTTATGGTTACTTGATGATATTTTCATTATTACTTTAGTGAAACGCTCATTTATTTGTGGTATCTAGACACTTGCCATGGTCAAACTTGTAGGGTTGTGACAACATAGCTTACTGCTCACATTACTTAGTTTCCCCTATATGCCATGTCCTTGCATGGAACCCCAAAACTTGGCCCTAAGAGTTTGATGCAGCTCAAAGAAAGATTAAAGCCTATATAGGCACACTGAAACTAAAATTAAAAAGGAAAAAGGTGGCTACGACAATGTATAAGTGCATGGACAAAAGCCTAGCCTGAGCTCTACCCCCCTCATAAGCCCTCACTCAATTCCTAGTATGTCTTGATCTATATAAATAAAAGAAATTTTTGAATGTTTGAACCCTAATGAGCAATGAAACACTACATCTTAAGGGAGTATTTGATTCATTTATTGAAGCTTATAACCCAAGTTGTTGGCCTCACATTTTGAAATAATCTGTTGCCCCATTTTTCATCGTTATTCTATCTTTTTACCTAGAACTTACCTATATTACCTAGATTTCTAGGTCTTTAAGCTCAAAAGCCTTCAACAAGCATCTAGAGGTAAATGTTGTTTATTTCATTCCAATTCGTAAAGTCTTTACTTAGCAGGTTAAAGGGGGATTTTAAGCTAACCTTACTAATGATGAATTGTTTAGTTTAAATGTTGCACCTTTAGGTTAATTCTGGTACCCGAATCTGATGATTGGCATATATGCGCCTGCCCAAATGAGAAATGATCACATGGGTTTTCAAGGCCGAGTTGGCAATATGGAGTTTGTCCCTTGGTTCACGCCCAGGTTTCTTCAAGCAAATGTGAGATCCAGGTCAACATTAGTCAAATTTTCTTGTGCGCAAGCCGTTAACAAGATCACCCTTCACAATGCAGAGTTACTAATTATATGTGTTTCATGTCATACGAATAGTATATCAAGATTTGGCCATCTCCAATGCCATTCTAAGTTTGTCTATATGATCAGACGGTATCAGAGAGGGTCAATCCAACTAGTTATATTATCTAATCTTGATACTCTATTTCACAGGAACAAAGGAATCGGGTTAATCCCTGTAACTCCTCTCTTCCATATTTGTATCCACTTTATAATATAAATCAAAGGCAAAGAAAGGAAAAGAGGGCGGTTTATTGAAGAAAGACTGTAAAACCACTTGTGTGGTTTATTATTATAGTGAGATATGTATAGACTGGTGATATTGTTGTAACATGAATAGATCTTTTCATAATATAAATCTGAGTTTTGATTAATGGTATTCTTGTAATTATTCTCTTGCACCTGTAAGTAAATGCCTCATTGCCCAGTTGGGAAGGGCCCACCAAACTGGAACATGAAGCTACCTTATATTTTGCTTAGTCTAGTTATAGTTTTGATTTAGGGATTCCTCTTGTAGTGTTTAAATCATTGTAATGTAACATTTGATTCATTACTATCATTGTGAAATTAGATCGCTTGGAGTATTTGCTTGTTTTGTTCTTAAATAAATACATTCAATCATTTATAATATAAATCTGAGTTTTGATTAATGGTATTCTTGTAATCATTTTCTTGCACCTGTAAGTAAATGCCTCATTGCCCAGTTGGGAAGGGCCCACCAAACTGGAACATGAAGCTACCCTATATTTTGCTTAGTCTAGTTATAGTTTTGATTTAGGGATTCCTCTTGTAGTGTTTAAATAATTGTAATGTAACATTTGATTCATTACTATCATTGTGAAATTAGATCGCTTGGATTATTTGCTTGTTTTGTTCTTGAATAAATACATTCAATCATTTATTCATAGTTTTCACATAGATGATATGATGTTCCTCTCATTACTTTTCCAGCCCCTTTGATTTAGCATGAATTGGGATTGTTGCAATTGTTATTTGGGATCTAGATTAATCACTCTTTACTAGTACAAAAGCAAACAAGAAGAAAAATTGTACTTAGAGCCCCTTGTGAGGTCAGGTCCACAAAGACTAATAGTTAATTTCATTGTGCTCTTTAAATACTGTCTCGACTCTCAATAACATTGCATTTCATATTGCAGTACCATGTTTCATTTGGTTACAAACAGCACTTAGAATTCTTTGGTATCTAAATCTAACTTCAATTTCGATGGCAAGAACACTTAAATTCATTAGGTGAAAGATTGTATCTTGAGCCTGTATGGACATTTTAAACAGAGAGCTAATAGTTGGTTTTTGAAATCGATGTGTTCCTTAGCATCTTAGTTTCCTTCATGCACAAACAGCCTGAACATTCGTTGACCAACATTAAAAGATAAGACCAAGTTCATCTATGAGTTAAGTAATTTATGACACAATATGAAAAGCTATTGAATCCTAGTTGCACTTAATATTAGTTTTATGAATGAGTAAGATTGTCTGAGATTTCTTCCTCAAAGCAGTTTTCTTCAATTTGAATAGATCATAGAATGGTTTCTTCACTTTGCAAGTGAATAGGGTAGCTTACTTCATCTTGTTGCCTGCACATATTGTGTTTACAGCTCATAAGTTTATGAACCGGATTGACAAGTAAAGCATTTATTTAACAAGAATTAAATAGCCCAGCACAAGCTATCCATGCAAAGAAAAAGGTGCACCCGTGCAGTGGTGAAAAAAGGCCGAGGAAAGGGATAATTCAGGTCCCACAATTGCGCATAGATGGTACATCATAGTGACATCTCCCATAAAGTCAAACAGCAAACCATTTCACTCTTTCACTTGCACCTTCTGATTGATGTATCAACCTAGGCATTGTTCCTCCCCTTGAAGTTGAAGGCACCTAATAAGGCCCATTGATAACCCTCCCATCCTTAAGTGGGCCACTTGCTTACATGTCTTATGCTAGAAATACATTACATGTCCTATGCTAGAAAGACATTACATGTCTTACGCTAGAAATACATTACATGTCTTATGCTAGAAAGACATTACATGTCTTAAGCTAGAAAGATATGTGAAAATGAGACTTGTGAGATGTACTTTTATGCCTTGTTCCATTAAATATGGCCCAATCCGATAAATTTATGGTTTGAGGTAGCTTTGATGATGATCTCACTTGATTCTGTGAGCCATATTACTATATTAGGTGTTTGCTTCAGGTTTTACTGGACATCCCATGAGGGATAAAATCATGCTTCTTCAATACTTCAGAGATGACGTCCAGCCCATGCTTTGACTTAAACCAAAGCACTTTCAGGTGTTGACTTTTTGTAGAATTGGGATACATTCACGCATGCCCAAGTCATCCTGGAAGAGTTGTGAAGAATTAAATGAAAATTTGATTTTTGAAATGACAAGTCAGCATAGGGGGGTGAAGGGACGTGTCCCTTGGGTTATTTCAGCCCATTTGACCAGTATAAATCTATGTTGCACGGGGACCCATCCCCACCAAATTTCATGGCATTTCCTACGTCCCAATGATCCGAGTAATTTGGAACTCGTCAGCCCATTCGACTAGTATAAATCTATGCTGCACAGGGACCCATCCCCACCAAATTTCATGGCATTTCCTACGTCCCGATGATCCGAGTACTACTTTGGAACTCGTCAGAAACGTCCCCAATTGGTCGTGGACTCCATCAGGAACTTGGGGACTTCCAAGCCATCCCCGAGTCGTCCCTCCAAAAATCGGGGACTTTCCAAACGTCCCATGATAAATCGGGGACTTTAGGGCGTCCTTTGATATCTTACTCCTTAAACGTTTAAAAAAATTAAATTAAAAAAATTAAACCTAATTTCTAAAGTCTAAATAGTAAAAATTAATAATCAATTTTGAAATTTAAAAACCTAAACACTATGCATACTACCTAAACCTACCTATCACATGACTCATATGATACCTATCGCACACTAAGCCTATGGATGTGACTATAGTCTGTGACTATAATTTATAAATTTATAATCCATGGTTTTCTAGACTTTTAATTTGGGATTTATAATAAATTTTAATGAATTGTTCATGTTCACAATTTTATTAAATTTTACTTTTAGACTTTAAAGTTTAGCTGCTATTTAAATTTTGAAATGATTGATCATGCATTGCAACACCATATAATGATTATGTAGACAGTAGTACATTGTGTTGTAGCAGACTAATAGTACTTCTTAAGTTCTTGAAAATAGGCAATGCTAGTGAGATTTGTTTTTGTGATGCGCAATGATGATTAGAAGGTATTAGTATTAGACAATTAGTATTTTATTTTGTAATTTGAATTTCAAAATTAGTAATAGTTCTAATTTTATATTTTAATTTATCATTCATGTTCATTGTTTACGCTGAATTACTAAATTTTATTTTTATTTTTATTTTTTAATAAATATAAAAATTAGTTGCCACACTTGTCGTCCCCAACCTGTCATTCCCTAAAAATTTGGTGGTGCGCTCTAGCCGTCCCAGAAACTCATCCCCACGTACCCACCGTCCCACCATCTAGACAAATAGTGCAACATTGGTATAAATAGATGATATGTCCTCTCATTTTCTACACCAAGAAAGAGCAAGTTTGAGCAAGGAGAAGTCTATTTTGGAGATCCTTTGTCTGTCTTTTATCTCTCTCTTGGACGCACGTGTGAGAAGAAGAACGAGTTGTTTTGGGCCAAGTTGACTAGACCTTAACTGAGCTCTTTGACTAAGGATTGACCATAGATTAGTGACCACATGAGGACCGCAAATGTGGACTGCTAGCGGCAAATTTGACTGCAGTTTGACCACCCGCAGGCCGCATGTGAGAGTTTGACTGCAAGACTGTTGACCACATGCCACAGGTTTGACCGCCAAACCGAACTTTGGCCGCAAGGCTAGACTTTGACCATAGGGCCGAATTTGACTGCAAACTACAATTTGACCAGCGTTGAATTTTGACTAGTTTGACCAACATTGACTTGTTGGAGATTGACCAGCTTTGGCTGGTATTTTTGACTTGGATTATGGGCGCAAATTTCTAGACAAAATTGATTTTGTAAACCTTGTTGAAGAATAATTTCTCCTAAAATAAAAGTTGGGCTTTCTCTCGAGGTTGGATTTACCAAGGTAAAATTTATTCTCTCTATTGTGCATGGTTGTCTTTCTATGATCTTTATTGTTTCCACTACATTTAATGTTGAGATTTTCTAAATTGTAATTATTTAGTGCTGGTAATGGAATAAATGCCAGTTGAAAATCATTAGAAAGTAATTATCTGGCAGAAAAATCGTATTTTACTATACATCTTGTAGAAAATTCAACTTGGTATCAGAGCCAGGTTGAAAGAGCATACATTGAAGTCAGCGTAAGAGACAAGCGTCCAGTAGCCTGATTGGATTTTCAAATCTCTTGTCAAAATGGCACCAAGTGTTGTTTTTCCACGATCCTGGTGTCTAGGATATAATCTTAAATCACTGACGCTACCAAACCAAGAATCACAACAAAGGTACTTTGCATAGCGGACCTATATACAACAGTAAATCTACTAGTGCACAAAATATAGACAACTTTTTACAAAATATTGTACAAATATGTACAACAACCCAACTTCGTTATATTAATCCACTGAATAATACAACCGTCTAGGGCTCTCGTACCAAGGATAATGGCCCTCATACATCCACCGATACAGGATACAAAACTAGGGCTTGGTGTCAATCCATTGACCACTGAATTCCTTATCCAAACAACTACTCCTTTACTGGCCTTTACTAGATCTTTCCACACATTGTTTGGGCCCAAGGCTCCTCCTTAAGAACCCTCACAACATGTTGGTCTGCTACAGTAAAGGTTGCTACCCTTTAACACAAGGAAATACTACTCGATGAAGTCATTCGTGCCTCTGATTACCTGCACTGTTGTTGTTAGTGGTTGCGACCTAGAGACTACCCTCTCCTATAGCAGAGATTCCCCACACCTTAATGCACAAAAAAACACACTAATAACTTACCTTTGACTACAGCTAGGACCTACAAGGAACTCACAATCCATTCAAGGGATAAACTGCCCTAAATCATCCTCCTTGCCTCCATGCAAGGTGCCTCCGAGTTGTGTTTCTTGCCCACAAAGAAACTCGCACTCAAAATAGAGATATCCTCCCAAAAACTTGTGCTTTTGTCCTTGCGTCCTTGTTGCCTTGTTGGCTTGTTGGGATCTAACCAGGTTCAAAAGTGATTCAGCCAAACAAATGCCGAAACTACCAACCCTTTGGGCAACAATCCGCGGTAGTATGGGAGGGCGTTGGAACCAGGTTTCCACACCCTAGGGATGTCTTGATGAAGTCTAGGAAGTTCACGAACCGCACCTACACACTTGCGCTGCTCCGTGCAGTCATCTGTCCTTTGCAACTTGTGCAACTGCTTCCGCGTAGCTCTGTAAAGAGCGCGAAGAGGTGTTGTCTATATCCTTTATTGTTATTGTGTTATTATTATAGATCTTAACTTAATTGTGTGTGTCCAATATTCTCATTAATCATTCAACATTCATAACAAGTGCGGGCAATCATAAAACTGTAAAGAGATGCATAAATATAACAGAGGCATAGACACACAATATTTCAGAATCAACTTAGCTTTTATTAATTCTCTGTCCAAGTACAATCCCAAATCCGCCCTGCGCACTCAACTGCAGGGGTCCGCGCACTCAGCTGCAGAATCTACTAGGCCTCTGGGCACTCAACTGCAGAACCTCTACCTATCACTATGACCTAATACCTTCAGATCTACATCTAACTTCTAACCATGCCTTCGCATCTATCTATTACTTGTCAAAAACTAAGACCCCCTTTACACTTAGCGCCTCGCTCTATTTATACAATCCCATGGTCTGCGGACCATAGGTAGGCCGACACACTTTACATTAAATTACATTATCGTAGGGTGGACAACCCTACACTCTTGAGCTCAGCGCCTGCCTTTCCCGGGGTCTTTACATTACACTTTGACCAAAATTCGGGCTTCAAGCCCCAAAAGCCTGCTATGGGGGGATCTGTTGCCCAACAGGCCCCCAACACAATCATCGTCACTCGTCCCAAGTCACTCTGCTGGTGCGGCGATCTTTGGGCAAAGTCCATCCAACTGTGCTTGTGCTGCACAAAGATCCGCAGCGCACTGCTCTATCGTCCGCTGGATCCGCTCTGCTCATTCAACTAAATGCTCATTGGCAGGGTCAAATCCCTGTCTCAGATCACGCATCGCTTTCATTTGTGCAAGTTTTCCTTCGATGTCAGTCATGATGAGGAAGGCCTCATCAATCCAAGGTTGGACGCGTGCTTTAAGCACTGCCTCTTTTTGGCACGCTGCATCCACTTACTCCTTCAATGCCTTTGCTTGTTGTAGCCTCGCGAGCCGCTGAGTTAGGACCACTGTCTGCGCCATCCCGTGCACGCTATCATATTGCAATTGAAGCTCCCGCACCTCTGTTTCCAACTGCTATATGGTGGGGTCCTCCTGTAAGGTTGTGAGGACCCCGAAGGATTCTTCCAACAAGGTGGTGCAGCTCTGTACTTCCTGTTCAATTTCTTCCAGCCCTTTTCAGATATCACTAGCGCGTTGTTCTCGAACTTCTCGGGGCGTGGAGGGTTGCGCCTTTAATCATAGTTCAGCAATTTACAGGTTGAGATCCAGTTGGATCCTCGTAGCTTCCTCCTTTGCCTCACGGAATCCACTGGACAATTTGTGGATCCGCATTCCTATGGGTAGATCTGTTGCAATTTCCAATTCTGGAACGCGGCGACATGCTTCCTCTACGATCTGCTCCAATTGTTGGTTCTGCGCCACCACTTCATCGCGTTGTAGGCTAAGTTGTTCGATGTTGATTCGTTGTTCACTTAGCATTTGTACTGCGCGTCCCTCCCTAGCACGGAGTTCTGCGCTCGCTCTGTCTTGCAGCTGGTATAAAATATCCCGTGGAAGGGCAGCCAAGTTTAAGCCGAGTCCCTTGATCCTTCCTACTGTGGCTATATCTTCCATGTTGTCCGCTATCAATGCCCCTTCCGGCATCGTGATGGTGTTAGTCATTTTGGCCTGCAATAGCTACTTTGTTGTCGATGTTCCCGCGGCACTGTAGGTGACTACCGTTCCTTCTTGTGGGGGCCGCACCTAAAGTCCATGGAGTTGTGCCCTGAGGACCCCCAACACATTCTGTTGCTCCGCCATTGCTTCCTGGAGCGCTTCTCTAGTGACCTCGCAAACTGTGTCACCTATGTCGTATAGATCACCCTCTGCCACTGTAATAGGCTCCCCATCCAGTTTGGACGCCTTGATCTTCTTCCGTGGCCCTGTTCGTTCCGTACCGTGCGGCCGTTTCAGTTGTGTTGATGTTGTGCTCGGGTCCGCGCCTTCCGCCATGTAATCTATCCTATGGTCAGATCCGGGCCTCGTCCCTCCTGCGTCGTGGTTGCCCCAATTGTCGGTGTTGTCGCTGCTTTGTCTGTGGCCTTGGTCTGCTCCGCAACGGCCTTCGTTGCCTCACAGGAAGCCCTTACCTCCTCGGCGAATTGCTCGTTCCGCTTCTGTTGTGCCAGTAGCTTGGCAGCATCCTTCTGTCTTTGTATCGCTGCCTCATCGCGCACTGCCAGATCTAGGGCGCGCCACTGGGGTGGCCATGAGTCGAGCACCGCAAACACAGCGTCATCAATCGTGATGAAGGGGAGTTTGGTCCATTTCTGCTTTGGATCCTTTCGCGCCCTGATATACACATTGTGCATATCTGCATTAAAGTCTGCAAAACTCCGCAGACTGTCGTATACCGTAGGGGATAGGCGCGGCCGTTTGTTGATCCACATCCGTACGCTCGCCTCCATCAGTATCCATAAGATCTTGGTCTCACAGATCCGCGTGGCGTCCCTTGTTGCCCATAGCAACGCGTACCTCGCTGCCTCTGGCAAGTCTTGATCAAGAGGAGGAAACTGACTGTCCTCCGGCAATTCCCCTACGACCAACAAGACAGATAAGAGCAACCACGCGTAGTGGAAGGTCTTACCCTGCCCCTTGTCCTCCTTGCAGTTCATCAGGAACTCCTCGCAAAGGAACTGCACCCAATTGAACTGTACCCCTTGGCGCATCGCTCGGCCAACGCAATGGTTGTTGTTGGTACCTTGTTGCCGCGACATTTTCTCATCACTTTTCCTACCAACAGTTGGGTGGCCACGCGCACCCCTTTTTCTTGAATGCTAGTAATGACATAATCCCTTTACTTCTTCTCCAACTTGTATTTCTTCTTCATGGCCTCTGTGAGTGCCAAGTCTTCGCTTTGGCCAGCTATTTCCGCGGGGTCCCTTCTCGTACAGGGAAGCCGAGAAATCCTATGAATAAGCTCCCCCGTGATGGGAATCGGCTCCTCCAGCCACAAGTACCCATCATGCACTAGGCAAAGCAGTTGCCTGATAACGAATATTGTGATTAGTACCCGGTGATAGTGTGAAATCCATAATAGGTGGAGTAGCCCGGCCTCCTCCACACTGCGTAGCCATTTCTACGGCTTTAGCGTTGTAACTGACCCCTCCTTGCTCTATTTCATGAGTTGGCTGGTTTCCAAATGTGGGAACTTTTCGTTGTCCGCAAGGTCCCAAACTTCAAATTTCATTGTGGGCACATGGCCCAGAACTAATCCTTAAACAGAATTCCATCTGGGAGAAACGTGGTTTGGAGTGCGCTCTTAACGGCATCCAAATTTTTGGGTACTTTCACTCTCCCTTTCCATGGAGGGACATACTTGGGCAGTTTTGCTTTAGCGCGCACTAGCTGAATGTCTTCCTCCATTTCTTCATCTGCCTCGATTTCTTCTATTAACGCTTGGAGATCCTCCTCCTCATCATCTGTCTCAAGATTAACAATTTTGCCCTTGTCTTCCATAGACAGTTTACCGAACTGCAAATTTCGCGGAGATATGCAAACTGGTCCCCCTACCTATGGATCCATCTTGGGCCTCGGCGTCCGGGGTGATTTTGGAATTTCTGATCCCACCTGTAGCGAAGGGCTCTTGGCGGCTTCTTCAGCGGTACTTTGGACAAATCCCACACCTCTCCTAGTAGTTGTCATCTTGTTTAAGTTGTCTGTAGTTCGCAACTTTGGAGGCTCAAACACTGCTTGGCGCTCAACACTGTGGACTCTTTTTAACAACTCAAATCTCAAACAAACAAGTGTTGTCTCGTGGCCCACATTGGTAGTTTTATAGCGTCCTTCAAATTTGAATTTGACCATTCCCCCCATTTCTGAGTCATTAATGCATTCTTGGCGGTAGATCGTCCCAAATCTAGTTCTGACTCCGTGTCTTAATTGCCCGTCATCCGCTCCTTTTTGCCTTAAATTCGACATCTTGTCATGAACAGTGACACCAACGGTCACTTCCCAGCCTCCCCTCGCGACAGTGTAGCCCCTTGTGCGCGGACGCGATCCGTGTGTCATACTGATCCTGCGGGCAACTTCCTTGTCACGCAACTCCCATACAAACTCTTTTAAGTCTCGCACTCTCTTTCAACTGCTTGGAGTGCTAAGACTGTGCTTCCTATGGATAGTCAGGTGGTCATACCACCAATGCGAGGCTTCAAGTCACCTTCCAACCCGGTCTGCGGGCCCTCCTTAGTTACCCTCGCACCAGTCAGCGCCTTACGTTCTTCCTTCACTGTGCGCTCCCCTGGTTACTTTGTTTGATAAGGTGCGGTCACAGCCATGGTAACAGAACCAGAAATTCTCGGCAACAATCTTCTAATGTGGTGGCATGGCTGCCCATATCTTGTCCTGTCCTTTTATCGACGCAACATGTTTGCACGATTTCAATTTCCAATTTCCTGATTTCCGTGTCCATTAACATGATTTTCTGTTTCAATGGTACCCGATCTTTTTCCAAGTTCGCGAAGCTCAAGGTTCCCTCACCGAATGGCTTCTTGAATCTGCATATGTTCGTCCTCGCACGGCTACATAATTCCTTCGTTTTGGTCCTCGCGTGCTGTCTCCATTATGGGAGTTGTTGTATGGGGATTCTTCTCCAAAGCTATGGCCTCAACTCTGCTCATCATCTTCGGAATCATTCCTGCGCTCAGGTTCTTGTGCATGGCCCTATAGGCCCATCGGACCGCTGGCAAGCGCAGGTCCCAATCAGTACGCCCCGCCTAGTCAACCCTATTCAGGATTCTGCATACCTTCTTGAATGCTTCTACGTGGAACCTCTATGGGGCACATCGCTTTTCTTGCTGTTGCAAATGGTTCCAATTTTCGATCCTTAGTCTGGGGTGTGCTTGTGTGGATTGTACGGCACACGTCTGCACCCATCGGCATAGGTGGGCGTGCAAGCTGCTTCGTCCTGGCTACCCTGCTCTCGTTCGACGTTGGGGGCTTCCAAACCGCAAGCTCATCCGCCATCTGCATTCACGCCAGTTTACAATGGTCTCCTGATGTGTACTCCACCATTGTGAGGGTGTTGTGCATAGTGCCCATTCCAACGCACCATATCGTTGTTGTTCCGGTACTACGCTTTCAAATTTGTCCAAGAATTCATCCTCTGTCGTCACGCAGCGCAGTGATCTAATCATGTTGCAATTTAGCATTGTCACTTCATGCAACCGGTTCTGCCAGCGTTCTACTTCTTCGTCTGAATCCAAAGTACAGGAGCTATCACGCTCCCACGAGATTCTCCCATGTGTAGTTGGGTTCACCCGATGCTGGTCTTGCGCCGTTATCTGGTAAATACAATCCAGCTCATCGTCGCGCACAGATTCAGTGTAGCGCGCTCCTTCGGCTGGGTCCAATGGGACTACTACACGTAGGGACTTTTTCTCGAATATCATCTTCCGCTTCTTCAAGTTGATGACTCCATTCATATTAGTGGCCTAGTCTATCCCTAGCAAGGCGGGATAAGGATTGTTGTCATCGACAATCTCTATTACTTCAAAGTCCGCCGCCTTCGATATCAATTGTTACCCCTTGCAACCTTCCCATGGGCAAAATCTTTTGTTGGTTCGCCATTCTAATTGAATAAAGGACCATTGTAACGCGAGCCTGCCCATACATTACCATGTTTGCTTCGGTAATACATTCGCGTCTGAACCCAGGTCTAAGATTACCTGATCCATTTCAAATTCGCCAATCTGCATCGTCAATCTCATTTCCCTCCCAGTGCGCAATGTATGCTTCCCAATCTGCGGACTACGCACGATTCCCCTGACCCCGCGCACCTAGTGATCAGCTCTTGTAGTCCCTTAACTTCCTTAATGTCGCGTAGCAATTTCATACATGTCTCCAGAAAGGTAGTGAGCATAGAAGGATCCATCCCTGGCTCTAGTTGATCCTTACTACCTGAAGTAGAGGCCTCTGCGAAGCTCTTCTTAGCTTCCATGAACGTCTCCTTTGCACGTTCTAAGTCAAACTCAGGTTCCTTTGTAGGAGCCTTGCGAACCCATGTATCTTCCTCAGGCTACTTCTCCTTATCCTCCCCTGTGGTCGCACCGCTTCTGAGCATCATGTTCACATTTGGGTCTTCTTCGCGCGGTTCAGACCTCATCATTTGGATATTCTAAGTCGGAGGAGGCTGGAGTACCCTTTTTTCGCGCATATGTGCGATCAACGTAGGACAATCTATCATTTCATGATCAAACTGAGCACAGTATGAACAGGATATTCTCGTCGGGTCGGTACAATCGCGGGTGTAGTGCCCTGGTCCCCCGCAATTGTAGCAAATTAATTGTCCGCAGCCCCTTCCTAGTCCCATTCCTCCTCGTCCTCAACCTCACCCCTAAAATCCAGCGCGCGCCATCCCCGCAGCTGAGTCGAGGGCTCACATTTATGTCTGCATCCTATAGGTTGGGGTCTGATCCATCATTAACTCATAGTTACGACAAGTATGCTTGTCGTGGCCCACCGACCTACAAAAATTACAAAACAGTTGTTGGGGTGCCGGTGTATACTTCTGCAACAAATGATAATTATTTGTCATGTGTTTTCCTCCTATCTGACAGATCGCACACCATAATGCGGGTGTCGCACTCAGCCCTGCTTGTGCCTCTAGTCTCAACGGCATTGGCCCCCCTCCTGCCAAGTAGTTCGCGAATGCTGGACCTGGACAGTGGTCCTTGTCATGGCCCTGGCCTTTGCATTTTATGTACCCCACTTCCTCGCGCGCCTCTAGCCACGATGCCCTATCCTGCTTCAAACTCTGCATTTCCAGGAAGAGATTTTGTAGTTGCGGGTGGATTTGTTGAACTCCCAGCCCCGGATCCTATATCAGTGTCTCATGCAACCTCATCGCCATTTCCAACACTTTGGCCTGGGTAGAAAGTTTCTGTTGCAACAACGCCATCCTCAGGTGTAGTGTTAGAGATGCCACAAACCATGTGTCACGTGCATCTGTGAGCGTCATATTAGCCGTTGATCTTTATCACAGGGGGTCTCACCTGGAAGCATCGCGATCTCTTTGAACCCAATGGTTGACTGTGTCTCTAATTTCGGTCGGCTAAATTCTCTGTTCAACGCATTCTGGATCTCTGCTATCCCTGCATTTGGGTGGTCATTAGAGTGTTGCTTGATATACCATGTCAACGCGCGATCCTGCAGCGCACTCACCAATGTAGCCTTCTTTATGTTGTCATCTGCGACCCCTTGTGCTTCCCACACTGCTCTTACCACAACCCAGAACTGGTCCGGATCCTCATTCCCTACTCCTCTAAATACGGGTAGCTTGATCGCGCTTGCCATGCTGAACTACGGGGTTAATGGGGGTGGAGTGGGTGGAGATGGAGCTGAAGGAGGTGAAGCGAGGGGTGATGTGGGCGGAGGTGGTAACTACGGAATGCACTGCCTTATCAAATTGACCGCACTTCTCGGAGAGACCCGAGCGAGCTCTTCCTCGCTCTCTCGCAAAGGTGAAATTAAGGGACTGTTTCCTAATTCCCCGCTACCTTCGCAGATCTTTCCGCTCCGCGTCGTTCCAAACATTAATGTATTCGCATAACCCGCTTTTCACATAACAGCATCTTAATCCAAGGATTCAAAGATTTAATGTACTTACCTTGTAGTCCCTTGAGAAAACGTTGTTCTACTTCGTTGTAGCTCATGGTTGTGTCTATCGCAAACTCAGTGATAAATCCCCCTATTATCCGATTATGCAGTCGAGCCAATGGTCCATAGCTCACGCGATCTTATCGTCTGATGCCTCTAGTCTGCGCACTAATTCCGGAGTCCACACTATCAGTTGGTCGAGCTTATACCTTCCCTAGTTGTCGGCTAACCTCGCGATCCATTCATACAGTTCAAAAGGAAATGATGCGAAAAAAATCTCGTGGATTTCTGTATACACATAGCGATCCAGCCACCTTTTCTCGGATACCTGCAGTGTTCTGTTTTCCTGTGTCGCGAACTCGTGAATCTTCTTGTCCAACCACTCTACAATTTCCTTCTTTGTTAGGTTCCAGTGGCACGACATCAGACATCCCTTAGGCAGATCCCAGTCTGGACAACGGAACCATTTGTTGGCTTGATGGGGCCTGACCCAGGTTCAAAAGTGATTCAGCCAAACAAATCCCGAAACTACCATCCCTTTCGGCAACAGTCTGCGGTGCACGGACTAAGGTCTCACCTGAGGTAGTATGGGAGGGTGTTGGAACCAGGTTTTCACACCCTAAGGATGTCTTGATGAAGTCTAGGAAGTTCGCGAACCGCACCTACGCGCTTGCGCTGTTCCACGCAGTCGTCTGTCCTTCGCAACTTGTGCAACTGCTTCTGCACAGCTCTGTAAAAAGCGCGAAGAGGTGTTGTCTAGATCCTTTATCCTTACTATGCTATTATTATAGATCTTAACTTAATTGTGTGGGCCCAATATTCTCATTAATCATTCAACATTCATAACAAGTGTGCGCAATCATAAAACTGTAAAGAGATGCATAAATATAACAAAAGCATAGACACGATATTTCAGAATCAACTTATCTTTTATTAATTCTCTGTCCAAGTACAATCTCAACTCCGCCCTGCGCACTCAGCTACAGGGGTCTGCACACTCAGTTGCAGACTCTACTAGGCCTCTGCACACTCAGCGGTAGAGCCTCTATCTATCACTACAACCCAATGCCTTCAGATCTACTTCTAACTTCTGCAGGGATCCGCACACTCAGCTGCAGACTCTACTAGGCCTCTGCACACTCAGCTGTAGAGCCTCTATCTATCACTACAACCCAACGGCTTCAGATCTACTTCTAACTTCTAACCATGCCTTCGCATCTATCTATTACTTGTCAAAAACTAAGACCCCCTTTACACTTAGAGCCTCGCTCTATTTATATAATCCCATGGTCCACAGACCATGGGTAGGCCGACACACTTTACATTAAATTACATTATCTTAGGGCGAACAACCCTAGACTCTTGCGCTCCGTGCCTGCATTTCGCAGGGTCTTTACATTACGCTTTAACCAAAATTCAGGCTTCAAGCCCCAAAAACCTGCTATGGGGGGATCCACTGCCCAACATGCCTCCTTCGTTTCCTATTTCAGAGCTCCTCCTTTGATGTGGATGCACTTGGATGTGAGGAATAGCCTCACACAACACCTCCTTATATGGGATTCTCAAGGGCTCCAACAAACTGCCCTTTGAGGGCTTGACAACTGTCATTAGACCTTCAACAAATAGGTCGACTTGACCTCTCCTTATGCAAGCCGACACTCATACCTCAAAAATTCGTAATTCCACTTTGACCACTCATAATTCAATGATTCTCGGTGCATTGGATTTGTCTCGACATCGTCTATCATCTCCATACATCACATGTCAAAGTCTTGTCACGGTTTTGGCCCAACAACTTTGGGTGCAAAACCCTAGGCTTGGGTTTCAAGCCCACAAGGCCACTTGTGGAGTTCCTTCCTCCAAACCCTCGATCCTTAAGGCTTGGAGTACCTCCCAAGCTACAAAAATCAACACCAAGTCTCAGAGTTGAAGATAGGTTAGATGGTGCCGTCAACTTCAGATCTTGGAAGACCAGGACACACCTTATCTTGGAAGAGAATGAGCTTCAGAATCATGTGGAGAAAGCCATTCCAGAGCTAGAGTGCGTTAAGGAGAAAGCCAAGCAAAAGAATAATGAAGCCAAGACGAAGAGAATCTTGGTAGACTCCATAAAGGACCACTTGATTCCTCATGTTGGCGCATTGAATACTGCCAAGAAAGTATGATGCTCTGATAGGATTGTATGAAAGCAACAACACTAGTAGGAAGTTAACCTTGACAAACTGTCTTTGTAAAGTCATGATGACTAGATCAGACTCTGCTCTCTCATATCTTATGTCTTCCAGATCAAAGATGAGCTTGTTGCCATTAGATATACCATTAACGATATAGAGCTTGTTACAGTGACTCTCAATGGATTTCCCTCCTCATGGGAGCCATTTATTCAAGGAATTTGTGCACGAGAAACACTAACCAAGTTCGATAAGCTATGGACTAATTGTGTCCAAGAGGAGACCAGATCGTTGTCCAGGAATAGCTTTCAGAATCAACAAGATGAAGAAACTCAAGCTCTTGCAACTCACACAAAGAAAGGAAAAGGAAGAAGGACTTCGGGAAGTTTGATAAGAAGAATATAGGTAGAAGACCTGCTCCTGTTCAGAATCATAAGAAGAAGGATAGGTCAAAGATCAAGTGCTTCATTTGTCAAGATTTTGGCAATTATGCTTCCCAGTGTCCTAAGAAGAAAAGGAAGGGAAAGCAGCATGCATCAATAGCCAATGTCATTGATGATGATGATGATGAGCATCCACCTCAGAAGGAGTCAAAGGAATTTCTCCTTTAGAAACTATTACCAATAGTTGTAATGTTTGGTTTGTGGACAAGGCATATGACAGGCTTCTGAGACTCTCTTATAGATTTGTCGGAGAGGAAGTTGTTGAAATTTGATGACTAAAAAGTTTCCTACAACCCCAACCTAGTTTTAATTTCACCTTATCATTAATGCCCTTTCCCATAAACACACATTCAACATATAGAATTCTGGAAATCAAATTTTAAGTTAAAACACATGGGACTGTCAACACATGCTGAAAATAAATATGGACATAAATAGACCAACAACACACATAAAAATACACAGATTTTTGGTCAACTTAGATCCAGGCAAAACCCCTTCAACCTTCTCCGGGGAAAACCTATTAGAGAGCTCTTCAAATTTATTTATCTTTCAAGTTCAAGAAAAATACATTTGCAGACAAAACAAAACAGCAAAATACAACTTATCTCTTCAACCCAAAACTCTTTGAAAACCATGCCCACTTTGCCTCGATTTCCAATGCCCACTTGAAGCTGAAAATATGTATTGTACGGATATGGACTGTATTGTACGAATTTCCGTAAGGGTTGTACGGATTTTCCCAAAAAAAAATCAAAAACTTCTCTCGAACAGCGTGCAGCTCACAGCATTAAATGTTCATACTATACCTTATGTCGTCTTCTATGCCTTGATTTTCATGCTCAGCTTTGCCCAGAAATCACTCCTTCAATTTGCTACAACAAATATCTCCTTCAAAACTTTTCTCCAACTCTCAGCCTCCTTTCTCCAATCTGCTTGTGAAGAATGAATGCAGTCTCTCTTTTCCTTTCCCCCTTTTGTTTCCCTAGATGACTTTTGGGCAACCCTAAGATCTAATGGCTCGGATTCATTTAGATCAAGGGATGAGAATAAATGTGCATTTAATTCTCACTTTCTATTTTTTAACTCACCCATTAAATAGAGTACCCACATTATACTTTTTGTCTAAAGTCACTTTTCACTTTATAATTTAACATTGAATTTACCACTTATAAAGTCACTTTCACTTTATAAAGTCACAGTTAGGAAAAGAATTATTTTGGATACTTTTCCCTAGGTAGAGACTAACCCATGGAAAACCACTTGTAAAAGGTACATTAAAAATCAACACTCCCTCTTACCGAGGAAAGTGTTTCTCACCACACCCATCTTGTCCCTAAAATGGACCTACTTGCCTCTTGGCAAAGGACTTCGTGACAACATCGGCCACTTGCTCATCTGTCGATATATACTCTAGCTTCGTTGCCCCCTTTTGAACATAGTCCCTGATTAAATGATATATGATGTCAATGTGTTTTGACCTGTCATGAAACATTGGATTCTCTGTGAGTTTAATGCAACTCTAATTATCACAGTGAATAACCGTCAGTCTCAACTCCTAATCAAATAGGCCATACAACAACTTGCGAAGCCAAATGCCCTCACAACTAGCCTTGCTAGCAGCCATATTCTCAGCCTCAAAAGAGCTCAAAGCAACTGACTTTTGCTTTCGATTGAACCATGACACAATTGTCGAACCCACTTTGAAGCAACACCCTGCAATACTTTTTTGTGTCAGAAGTACACCCTACCTAATCTGAATCTGTGTAACCTGCCAACCTCACTCCATCTCCCCGCCTATAGTCCAGACCATAATCAACAATCCCCTGCATGTACCGAAGAATGTGCTTTGCAGCTACCCAGTGCACCCTCTTGGGCTCCACCATGAACTAGCTAAGTGTGTTCACTGCAAAGCATATATCTAGCCTAGTGTTGACAAGATACATCAAGGACCCAATAAGCTGCCTATACAATGTGGGATCCACCAAACTAAAATCTGAAGCATGAAGCTTCTTCATGTTGGTGATGATAGATGTAGACATGGGTCTACAATCTACCATGTGAAATCTACTCAACACATCCACAGCGTACTGCCCCTACCCCAGAAAGATATGCCCCTCCTTCCACACCTCAAGCCCCAAAAAGTAATGCATCAGCCCAATGTCCTTCATCTTGAACTCTATAGCAAGATCCTCCTTGCAACCACTAATGAGTCTCTCTACCCCAGTAATGAACAAGTCACTAACATACAACACAAGAATGAGTGAATCATCCCCTACAACAATGTAGTATAGGTTTGGATCTGCATCACTCTTCGTGAAACCCATCTGTTGCAAGTAAGTATCAATCCTCAAATACCAAACTCTCGAAGCTTGCTTAAGTCCGTAGAGTGCTCGCCTCAACCGACATACATGGGTCTCTCACCCAAGTACCTCAAAGCCTGTGGCTGCTCAACATATACCTCCTTTAGAAATGCAGTCTTCACATCCATCTGATGGATCTGCCAACCCAATTTTGCAGCAATAGAAATAAGGGGCCGGATAGCAGTGTACCGAGCTACAGAAGCGAAGGTCTCGTCATAGTCAACTCCCTCTATCTATGAGAACCCTCTAGCCACAAAACTCACCTTGAACTTCTCAATGCTGCCAGCTGCAGCATGCTTGATCTTGTAGAGCCACCTAGAAGTCACAACTGACTTTCCCTCAGACCTAGGCGCCACTTCCTAGACATTATTCTTAATGATAGAAGCATACTCATCCACCATAGCCTCTCTCCATACCTCCTGGCTGGCAGCCTCCTCATAGCTAGTAGGCTCAGAGTCAACAATGTTGGTAGCCTTGGCTACATAACTGCAAAACCGCTCAGGTGGCACACTCTCCCTGTTCACCCTCTTCGAGGGACCAATGGACTCTACTTCCTTCAAGGTGTCTTGAAGCCACTTGGGCCTCCTCTTCCCTGAAGAAGCTTCCCCATAGGGAACCTCATCCTCCGGCCCCCAGTCTGGTGAACCTAAAGGTCTTCCAACTAACCCTGGTGTGTCTATACCAGCACCTGTCGACGAAGAACATGTACCGACACCTATGCCTATGTCAACTGAAGTGCCATGTGAACTTTGTGCCAGTGGACTCCCTAAAGAAGTGCTCGGTGAACTCACCACTGGTGCCCCAGATGTCACTAACACTGAAGTACCTCCTATACGAGTCAATCAAGAACCTTAAGGTCCTGCTCCATGTACCTGACCTCCCTGTTGAGGAAAAGTCTATGACACTTTCTCATTATACTCCTGTGATCTCCAATAGGCCCTCTCCTCCTCGAACTTCACATCCCTCCAAATCACCACTCTCCGTTTAGAAGGAATGAAGATCCGATAGGCCTTCGGAGTCTCGTTGTAACCCATAAAGATACCCTTCTCTAGCATGGGTTCCAACTTCGTCCTCTGCTCCTTGGGGATATAAGAATATGTGAGACATCCAAAGATACGAAGATGTCCCACATGAAGCTTCTCTCTAGTGAAAGCCTCCTCTGGAGTCATATTCCCCAATACTCTGTGAAGACTCTTGTTCTGAAGACAAACAGCAGTATTGCAAGCCTCAGCACACAAAAACAAGGGCAACCTCTAATCATGAATCATCGCTCTAGCAGTCCCAAAAATAGATCTGTTTTTCCTTTCAAACACCCCATTCTGTTGGGGGTTGTAAGGAACCATGAAATCTCTCCTAATGCCCTCTTGTGCACATAAGTCAAAAAACCCACAATCGATGTACTCACCACCATTGTCTGACCTCAAGATCCGAATCTTCCTACTTGTCTACCTTTCAACAAGAGCTTTGAACTCTTTAAAGTGACTGAAGACCTCACCATTGGTTTTCAAGAGATATATCCAAGTCTTCCTAGAGTAGTCGTCAATGAATACAACATAATACTCAT
Source organism: Pinus taeda (assembly GCA_000404065.3). Classification (NCBI taxonomy): domain Eukaryota; kingdom Viridiplantae; phylum Streptophyta; class Pinopsida; order Pinales; family Pinaceae; genus Pinus; species Pinus taeda. Next base: position 110,190 of record APFE030006050.1, read on the forward strand.
AACCAGCCAAAGACACATGAGACATACGACCACTAACATCAGTATGAATCAAGTCTAGTATACCTGTAGATCTGTCATCGCTTGCTAGGAATGGTAACTTGGTGTAGTTGCCCAAAGCACACTCTCTGTAGACCTCATAATGCTCGACACTGAAATCAAGAACTCCAGTAGTGATCTCCCTCAGTACTCTCAAAGCTCCATGATGCATATGCATCATCCTCCGGTGCCATAACTCGCACAAGTCTCTACTGCTGGTGGTACAAGTGTCAGTGCTACCAGATGTGCTACTCACCAATGCTCCTGCTGACTTAAAATTGAACATGTATAGTTTCCCAGAGCAGACTCCAATCACTTTGGCCAAAGTGATGGAAGCTCCCCTGGGATGCATCAATCCCTGCCCTCCTGAGAAAGTGACATCAAACCCCTTCTCCTCCATAGCAAACACTGAATCAAGTTCTTCTTCATCCCCGGAACATACAAAACATCCATGACCTTCAAAGGAGGCAAAGGCTCCCTCTCAAAGGTCACAGTGCCCACACCAACAGCTCTCACAGTGCAATATCTCCTAATACAATCTCAATATCAAGTGCCCTCTCTGCAAGCTCTAAAAAGAACTCCTGTGCACCTGTCATATGGCGGGAAGCCCCGACGTCTATGTACCACACATCGAAAGATGTACTCCTACTAGATGTAGAAGTAATAAATGCAAAGTCCTTGTCAAACTATGAAGCAAACTGCTCCGCCTCTGTTGAAGCTACAGTACCCTTCTTCCTCTCAGGTCACGTAGCAGCATAGTGTCCCATCTTCTGACATGCCCAACATTTGACTTTGGACATATCCGTATCTTTCTTCTTCTTATTCTCCTTTCCCTTACCCCTATCTAATGAGGCACCTTTCTTGGCCTTCCTTTTGTTCTTCCCCCTGCCTGTCAAGGCTACATCCTCCTCGTCTGCTATCTTCACCCCACCACTGCTAGTGTTCCGTATCTCATGTTGCACACAATCATCCCAGAACCTGTCCCAATTGGGAAGATTCTCCCTAGCAGTAAACAGCATCTCCAAAGACCTCCGAAGACTTAGGAAGTCCCACTACAACTATCCTGACTAACTCTGTGGGTGTAACTGCCTCACCAATAGCAGTCAAATCATCACGTACATGTTTCACCCTGCCAAGATAATGAACTACACTTTCAGCCTTTGTCATCCTGATGTTCTTCAATTGTTCTTTGAGTACCATCTTCCTACTCTCATTGGTACTCTGATAAAGAGTGGTTAGAGTTGTCCACATCTGATATGCATGTGTTTCCTCTCACCTGAGGAACCACATGATCTTTCGGACTGTCCATCAAAATCCTTTTTGCCTTTGCATTATTTTTTGTGAATTCAACAAGTTCATCTACAGCAGTAAGAGGTACAACCATTTGTCGCACTATGTCCCAAACGGCTGCCTCCTCAAACATTGTCTGATTTTTGTCCTTCCAAACGGCATAGTTGGATATCCCATCTAGTCTGTCCTCTATCCTTAAGAACATGGCCATGACTGTTGTCCAAAATTTACAAAACCAAGAAAATGGAGAAATGAACTTTCCAATGCACCTTGTTGTCCCAAAAGTTCAGTCTGTGTAAAATTTCACCTCGTTGTCCCAAAATATCAGTGTGCTATCCAAATTGAGTTTGTTATCCAAAAATTCAATTTGTTGTCCAAACCATTGTTTGTTGTCCCAAACCACTGTCTGTTGTTCAAACTGAATTTTCAGCATGTAGATCTAATACCATGTTGAAATTTAATGACTAAAAAGTTTCCTGCAATCCCAACCCAGTTTTAATTTTACCTTATCATTCCCATTCAATTAAATGCCCTTTCCCATAAACATACATTCAACATATAGAATTTTGGAAATGAAATTTTCAGATTAAAACACATGGGATTGTCAACACATGCTAAAAATAAATATGGACATAAACAGACCAGCAACACACATAAAAAAAACACAGTTTTTGGTCAACTTAGACCCAGGAAAAATCCCTTTAACCTTCTCCGAGGAAAACCTATTAGAGAACTCTTCAAATTTATTTATCTTTCAAGTTCAGGAAAAATACATTTGCAGACAAAACAAAACAGCAAAATACAACTTATCTCTTCAACCCAGAACTCCTTGAAAACTGTGCCCACTTTGCCTCAATTTCCATGCCCACTTGAAGCTGAAAATATGTATTGTATGGATACAGATAGTACAGACTGTACTGTACGGAATTCGTACAGATTGTACAGATAAAAAGAATCAAAAACTTATCGCGAACAACGTGCAACGCACAGCATTAAATACTGTTTGTACTATACCTTCTGTTGTCTTCTATGCCTTGATTTTCATGCCCAACTTTGTCCAGAAATCACTCCTTCAGCTTGCTGCAATAAATTTATCCTTCAGAACTTTTCTCCAGCTCTCAACCTCCTTTCTCTAATCCGCTCGTGAAGAATGAATGTAGTCTCTCTTTTCTTTTCCCCCTTTTGTTTCCCTAAATGACTTTTGGGCAATCCTAAGATCTAATGGCTCAAATTCATTTAGATCAAGGGATGAGAATAAATGTGCATTTAATTACCACTTTCTATTTTTTAACTCACCCATTAAATAAAGTACCCACATTGTACTTTATGTCTAAAATCACTTTTCACTTTATAATTTAACATTGACTTTACCACTCATAAAGTCACTTTCACTTTATAAAGTCACACTTCCGAAAAGAATTATTTTGGACATTTTTCCCTAGGTAGAGACTAACCCATGGGAAACCACTTGTCCAAGGTACATTAAAAATCAACAGAAGTTGACAATTCCCTACAATTCTCAGATCAAGAGATTAAGTACCTTGTATTTTTTTTCTCCCTCAATTATTATTATTACTTTTATCTTTTTAGACAGCCTCTTGTCCTTGTATTTTGCACGGTTATGATTTTTTTTCCTTTCTTTTCCATGGCCTACTGAATGGGGAAAGGAAAAACAAGTCCATTGTGAAGGCTACCAAGGCAATGATTCACACATTAGATGGCAACATATAAGCGAGTTTTGTGGCAAGACAGTTCTCCCACAAAGAGGGATTGGACTATGAGGATATTGTTGCTCCAGTTGCCAGATGGTCAAGTTCTTGTATGGACTAAGGGGCTCGCATAGACTCAGCAGGAAGTGATTGATTTTCGAGACAGAGGATTGAATAAGTTGTTAGGACATCCAGTGCCGTGCTACATGATCGAAAGAGATTCCAATTTCGAGGAAGCAAAAAGTCAGGCAGAAAGGAAGGAGCAACCTTCCAAGAGGATGTCATGGGTTGAGATTGTCAGACTAAATGCTCAGAGACGAGAGCTATCTAGGAGCAAGATGCCTTCTATGAGAGTACCATTCCATACAGCAGGATACGCTTCATTGATATAGGGAGTAGCAGTGGCAGAGGGGGCAGCCAAGATTGCCACAAGAGGATTTGCTTAAGTGTCAGAGGGAGCACCCAATTACGGTAACCAAAAAGGAGATGTGGCGATGGATCCAATGAAGGAAGCTAGCTAGTTTATGGTTGAGTCAAGGCATGCAGCGAAGCATGTGTTGAGGTACCTGAGTGGTAAAATTGGATATGGTTTGAGATATGTCTTAGGTGGTGAAGTAAGGCTGCAGGGATATATTGATTCATATTGGGCCGGGAATGCAGAGGAAAAAAAGAGCACCTCAGGGTGCTACTTCAGCTTGGGATTGACTATGACATCCTAGTTTAGCAAGAGGCAAACTTTTGTCGCACTTAGTACAATTGAGGCAGAGTATATTGCAGTTGTTGTTGCAAGTCATAAGCAATATGGCTTCAGAAGCTTTTTTTGAGACTATTTGATCAAGTCACTTCATTTGAGACATGGTGCAGAGAGGAGCAGTGAAGCTCCAATACATATCCATAGATGAGCAAATTGCAAACATCCTCACCAAGCCTCTATCTACAGCAAAGTTTGTATACTTCAGAGACAAGCTTGGCGTGATGCGGAATGTCTCCCTTGTTGAGAGGGAGTATTGATCTCTTTGCAGGATCGGACCATCTCCTGAGAAGCCATGATGATTTGGCTGGGTCATACAAATTTGACCAAGGGAGATGGATACATGCACCTGAGTAGCCATGAAGGACTTTGGGTGGGTCACACTATTTTGACTAGGGGTGAATGGCACAAGGCAATTGCAAGATTGAACAAATCTTCTCCTAAGAAGCCATGAAGGACTTTGGTCAGGTCATGCTAATTTGACTAGAGGAGATTGACGTAATTCACCTAAGAAGCCATAAAGGACTTTGGCTGGGCCATGCTAATTTGGCTAGGGGCAAATGGTTTAGGGGCAGATCTCATCCTGAGAGGCCATGAAGAACTTTGGTTGGGTCATGTGATTTGACCAAAGGAGTTTGATACATTTACCTGGGGAGTCATGTTGATTTCACCAAGGGTAAATGGCCCAGGATACTCACATTGTGTTAATTTTAGATAACAATGGTATATTCTATGCTTAAGAGCAATTTACTTCAATTTTCTTATTAGCCCAATATCGATTTCCACATTAGCAATCACATTAACATGATAGTAAATGCAAATAAAACATAAATAAAATAGTAGAAGACAAGCCAAGAGGACACAAGATATGGCGCCAACCGGGGAGAAACCCCAATGTGGGGAAACCCTTTGATCAATTCTTCTTATTATTCTTCAAAAGTTCAGAAGAGAGAAAGAGTACAATATGTAAAATTCACTTGCCCAATCAAAGTGAAATCTGTCTAGTCAAACAGCAGCCACAAAAAGCCCTAACCAGAAAGTCAACGCTAGTCAACAGGACAGAATTTGCCCTCCAAAGTAGCTCGGTCAAACCCAGTCAACTTGGCCTCCAACAGTCATCTAAATTAGCCCAAAATAGTTCTAAAAAACTCAGTCAAACATGGTCAACGCTACAGTCAACGCTAGTCAAACAATATGGATTGCCTCGATTTTTGTGCCCAAAAATGCAGCCTGCCCAAACAGAGTTTTCCCCAACAAAAATGCAATCAAACAAGTCAATATTGGCTAGTCAAACCCTTCCTAAAATTCAGTCAACGTCCAAAACAAAAATTTGTTGTCCTTTCCTTCGCGGGTGTTGAGAGAGAAGTTGCCCAGAAATTTGTACCCAATCAAATGAGAGAGAGATGAGTGAAGATGAGTGAGGAAATGAGGCGGCGGCTCCTTCTATTTATATTCAACGTTGAGGATGAATAGACGTGACTATTGGGCTTCTGAGCTTACATTAGATTGTTGGCCGACCTTGACAATTTGTCCATAAACAAAATAAATTCATAATTCCATTTGTACATGTCAAAATGAGATGATCTTCAGAGCAATCCTACACCTGTCAGACAAAGGAATCCAATAAAAATATCAGTTGCATCATATGATTGTCCAAGGTGGATTTTGGCCCTAGTTGCCAAATTTAACACTCCCTCTCAACTAGGAAGAACTACACCTACCAAACCATCTAACAATCACTGCCATCCCTGCTCTATTCTGCTTTGCTGAACCATGAAGAAATAATGAAGAAGAAATGATCAAGAATGTCATACCATTCTCCATTGACCCGAAATCAGTCTCCAATAATCAAGAGTGCATCATACTACTCTCCGTTGACCTGAATTCATTCTCCATTGATCCCACATCAATATCAGACATCCTAGCATAGGGAGTACGGTAGTACACAATGCATCCATCGGTAGTAATATGGTCCATATCCTCATTTCCCTACTCATTGGCCAAATGAGAGGTACTTCCCATGAGTCCTAAACTTCATGGGTAGGATGTACCGGCAAGAGAAGATGAACCACTCATCCTACTCATGTGCCATAAGAAAAGGTGAACCACTCATCTTATGCATATCCCAACATGGGATATCATAGGGGGAGGTGAACCACTCACCTTGTACATCGCGCACCACTAGGGGAAGGTGAACCGCTCACCCTATGGTCACTCACCGCTCCAAGAAGTACCCCAAGCCCCCCGAAGCTCCCAGAGCTCAACATCCATCTCATACAAGACCCTCATAAGAGGTTCTCTCCACGACTCCAAGTCGTTCACAGAAGGTTAAGAATTTGACCTTCCCCAGGGGCTTCGTAAGAATATTTGCGACCTGATCATCAATCCCAATATGATGGAGCCTTATAGCTCCTTGTTGTCCCATATCCCGAATAAAGTGTTACCTGATATCAATATGCTTGGAGTGGTCATGAAACATGGAATTCTCGGAAAGGCGCATCCCACTTTGGTTATCGCCATAGATCATGGTGGTTTCCAACACATGTCCAAACAACGCACTAAAGAGCTTCCTCAACCAAACAACTTCGCAGGAGGCCATGCTAGGAGCAATGTATTCAGCCTCAGCAGTGCTCAAAGCAACCGACTTTTGCTTCCTACTCATCCAGGATATCGAAGCAAAACCTAGAGAGAAGCAACATCTAGATGTGCTTTTATGATCCACCACACTGTCAACCCAGTCAACCTCAGAATAACCATGGAGCCTTACATTCCCGACAGTTTATCTCAGTCCATAGGTGATTGTACCCCATAGATATCTCAAGGGATTCTTGGAAGCAATCCATTGTAATTGATGAGGCTTGATCATAAACTGACTCAATGTGTTCACTGCAAAACATATGTCCTGACGGGAGTTCACCAAGAACATCAGGGCCCCCACAAGTTGACGATACTCAAAAGGATTTCCCAAATCGGGCCTAGCGCTTCCGCATAACTTCTTGAAGTTAAGTTCCATCGAAGTAGTCACGGACTTGCAGTCCACCATTCTAAATCTTTCAAGTAGCTTCACAATGTATTTTCCTTGAGAAAGGAAAATCTCACCTGGCTTTTGCCAAACCTCCAACCCTAGGAAGTAATGCATCAATCATAGGTCCTTAATCTCGAATTCGAAAGCCAACTCCCTCTTACATTAATGAATAAGAGGGTCAACACCAGTTAGAAAGAGATCATCCACATAAAGTACCAAGATGAGAGGTCTATCATTCTCAACCTTAAAATAAAGGGTCAGATCAGCTTCACTTCTCATAAATCCCAGCTTCATCAAATAGGTGTCGATCCTCTCATACAAAGCTCAGGGAGCTTGCTTCAACCCATAGAGGGCTTTCTTCAACCTGCATACATGTGTTTGACTATCTTGAACTTCGAACCCCTTGGGTTGTTCTACATAGACTTCCTCCTTAATTGAACCATGTAAGAAGGCGCTCTTGACATCCATCTGATGTAGATTCCATCCTTGGGAGGCAACAAGGGCTATAATCGAACGGATGGTGGTATATTGGGCAACAGGTGCAAATATCTCATCGTAGTCCACACCTTCCTTTTGAGAGAAGCCTCGAGCAACAAATCTAGCCTTGAACTTTTCAACACTTCCATCAGCTCCATGCTTGACCTTGTAGAGCCATTTCAAGGTGACAATAGATTTGTCCTTGGGTCTAGGGACCACATCCCAAACATCATTCTTCATAATCAACTTGTACTCTTCGTTCATAGCATCGTTCCAGACTTGGTCCTTCATAGCTTCTTTGAATGTGCAAGGCTCAAGATTGAACAATGGTGCTCATGGCAATTAAGTACCCTTGGTAACTATTCGACTTCTTACTTTCACGAAATGTCCCCCTTGGTGCAACATGTTTCTCAGCGTCTTCGATAGTTTCCCTAAGCCATGAGGGTCTCCTTTTTGAGGAGGGCTCACGAGGGGGCGGATCAATGGGATCCATTGGTCCTTTAACATCGGGCATCAGCTCGTCCTACGGTTCTCCCTGCTTTGTTGAATCTGCTTCTTTGTCCTTCCTTGGAATAGGAAGTTTACTAATCTTTCCAAGGGCACCATCTTCATCGAAGGTGACATCATGACTTATCTCCACTTCTCTTTGACCAGGCACATAGATTTTATATGCCTTAGAAGTTTCACCGTAGCCCACAAATGTTCCTTTCTTCCTACAAGCATCCAATTTGCTTCTTTTTTCTTTCGGCACATGAAAATATATGGGGCTACCAAAAATTCTAAAGTGAGAAACATCAAGTTTCTTACCGATGAAAACTTCTTTGGAAGTTTTGGAGTCTATTTTGAACATACACGTCAATGTTTGCAGCTTCGACCCATAAGAACTTCGGAAGGCTTTGATCATGAAGCATGGCACAAGTGGCTTCTATAATAGAACGGTTCTTCCTTTCAGCAACACCATTTTGCTCGAGAGTATATGCGGTAGTAGTCTACCTCTTAATGCCAGCTTCTCTACAATAAGTTATTGAACTCATTTGATTCATATTCGGTTCCATTATTGGTCCTCAATATTTTGATCTTCTTCCCAGTTTGATTTTCGACAAAAGCTTTGAAAGAACGGAACCATGAGAATACTTCGTCCTTCTTCTTCAATAAATAAATCCAAGTCTTGCAAGAGAAATCATCCACAAATATAGCATAATATAAATATCCTCCCAGAGAGTTCACGCGCATCATACCAAATAGATCAGAATGAACCAATTGCAATATGTTGGTAGTCTTGCTATCATTGGAGGGGAATGGTCCCCTTGTATGCTTTCCTTCGGCACACCCCTGGCAAACACCTTCATGTTCTACTTTAAATTCAGGCATACTTGTCACCATCTTCCTCACATCAGGTAGAGCCTTATAATGTAGATGGGCAAACCTTCAGTGCCATAATTCGAATTGAAGAGATGTGTCCTAAAACATAGCTCCCAATGGATTTCCTCCAACTTGATATAGGCTATCAACCCTGAATCCAAGTGTAAAAGCATCTTTGAAATTTTTATTACATGCATGTACCTTTCCATTGATGAATGCCACCTTGAATCCTTTGTCCTCCATTATCGAGATAGATACCAGGTTCTTCTTTAGATCGAATACATATAGTACTTCTTGTAGATGAATGGTGTTACCTTGATTCAATTGAAGAGTAACATTCCCAACCCCCTTCACGGGATAGGTGGCATTATCTCCAAGGATAATTTCCAAATTTGTATCCTTTTCAATCAGATTTGAAGGAGCTTCCTTATACCCAGTGAAGTGCCTTGAGGCACCACTATCAATCAACCAATTTCCCAAGGTGTCCGAAGAAGATGCAGTAAAGAGAGCAGATATAAGATAAAATTCTTTTTGCTTGTTATCAACAACATTAGATTCATCATACCTAGAGTTTCTTGATCTCTTGGGAGGGCGACCATTTCCATGTTGAGTAGCAAGACCATTCCTTTTTCCTTTGTTGAATATGCCATTCCTTTGATTGTTGTTGCCCCTGAAATTGTTGTTGTTGTGGTTGTCATCATCATGAGGTGTAGCCCTTCTATTAAGATACTCCCTAGCATAGTGGCCAAACTTGTTGCAAATGAAGCATCTTCCCTTCCATTCTTGAAACCCGGTCTTCCTTGACATTGCTTCTTTGAACCTGCATTGTTCTTCTTTTTAGCATGAGCAGAGAATGCAGTAGGATCATTCCTATTTGAAGGCATATCTAGTTCCATCATCCTTGTTTCTTCTTGAGAACATCTGGTCAACAATTCTTTAAAACCTAGAATCTTGTCGTTGTTAAGAATAGTAGTGTTGAACATGTGCCATTCACAAGGGAGTCCTCCAAGGGCAATGAGAGTAAGCTCCCTATCAGCAATAACTTCTCCAATTGAAAGAAGATCATTTTTTATCTCAGTAATCCTCATGAAGTAGGATTGAGCGTCTTCACCTCTTCCCTTCTTTATATCCTTCAGCTTGTTTTTGAAAAAGAGAACTTGGTTTGCATTGCTAGCTTTGAACATGCCAACCAACATGTCATATATCTCCTTTGATGTGTTCAAATCAAAGACGTAAGCAACTAAATGATTATGAATAGAATCCCTGATGATCTTCTTTGCTTTGACTTCACCCTTCTTGTACTTTGTTTTAGCAACAGTTGGTGCATTAGAAGGAGGTTCAAAAATCTTTCCCTGCACATACCCATAACATCTTGCTCTTCTAAAGTCAAATCAAGAGACATCTTCCATGCATGATAATCAGACTTATCATGAAGCTTGTCATCATATTTGAAGTAGGATATGGACGCTATTGACTCTTGTCCTTGTCCAACAAATCTCAGTGATTGCTAGTTTCACTCTTGCTTAGGCTTTGTCTTCACCTCAGCACTAATACCATGTTAATTTTAGAAACAATGGTATGTTCTATGCTTAAGAGCAATTTACTTCAATTTTCTTATTAGCCCAATATCAATTTCCACATTAGCAATCACATTAACATGACAGTAAATGCAAATAGAACATAAATAAAACAATAGAAGACAAGCCAAGACAAGAGAACACAAGATATGGCACTAACTAGGGACAAACCCCAATGTGGGGAAACCCGTTGATCAATTCTTCTTATTATTCTTCAAAAGTTCAGCAGAGAGAAAGAGTATAATATGCAAAATTCACTTGCCCAATCAAAGTGAAATGTGTCGAGTCAAACAGCAGCCATAGAAAGACCTAACCAGAAAGTCAAAGCTAGTCAACAAGGCAAAATTTGAACTCCAAAACAGCGTAGTCAAACCCAGTCAACTTGACCTCCAACAGTCATCTGAATCAGCGCAAAACAGTTCCGAAAAACTCAGTGAAACTTGGTCAACACTACAGTCAACGCTAGTCAAACAGTACGGAAATTAAGGCAATCCGTACTGTTTGAGGCAACCCTTCCTAAAATTTAGTCAATGCTAGTCAATGTCCAAAACAAAAAATTGTTGTACTTTCCTTTGCGCGCGTGGAGAGAGAAGCTGCCCAGAAATCCGAACCCAATCAAATGAGGAGAGAGAGATGAGTGATGAGTGAGCAAATGAGGAGAGAGAGATGAGTGATGAGTGAGCAAATGAGGAAGAGGATCCTTCTATTTATATGCAACATTGAGGATGAATAGATGTGATTGTTGGGCTTCTCAACCTACATTATTTTGTTGGCCGACCTTGACAATTTGTCCATAAACAAAATAAATTCATAATTCCATTTGTACATGTCAGAATGAGATGATCTTTAGATCAATCCTATACCTCTCAGAGAGAGGAATCCAATAAAAATATCAATTGCATCATATGAGTTGTCCAAGGTGGAGTTTGGCCCTAGTTGCCAAATTTAACACATTGCCTATGCCATGATGGGGTGATCTATAGACGTGCATGTGAGGAGTCACATTGCCTACTCCAGCATGAAGTGATCTATAGATGTGCATGTGAAAAGACACTACGTCAACATAGCAAGCTCATGAACTTTTCTTGTGGGGGAGAAATTTCATCCAAGGAGAAATTTGTTTGCAACCAAGGAAAATACCTCTCTCGCTAAGAGGGTGTGTTGATTTTTAGTAGCATCAAAGAGTTATTCCCACATTCCTAAATCGACCTAGAAAAATTATGAAGAATAAGATGAAAATTTGATTTTTGAAAAGACAAGTCAACCCAAAAAAGTAAAGTCAGCCCGAGGGGTAAAGGGACATGTCCCTTGGGTTATTTCACCCCATTCGACTAATATAAATAGATGATGTACCTCTCATTTTCTCCACCAAGCAAGAGTAATTCTAAGAAAGGAGAAGTCTATTTTGGAGATCATTTTTTGTCTTTTATCTCTCTCTTGGCTGAACGTGTGAGGAGAAGATTGAGTTGTTTTGGGCCAAGTTGACCAAACCTTGACGTGCTCTTTGACTGAAGATTGACCGTAGATTACTAACTACATGAGGCCACACGTGCTAATTGTTGACCACAGATTTGACTACAACTTGACCAGTTGTCAGCCGCACGTGCAGGTTTGACAACAGGACTGTTGACCATCAGCCACAAGATTGATCGCAAGCTGCAAGATTGACCGCATGCTACAGGGATGACTGCAAGCCGCAGGGTTGACCATAGGGCCAAACTTTAACCACATCGCCAAATTAGACTACATACTATAGTTTGACCATCATTGACTTTTGGTTGGTTTGACCAACATTGACTTGTTGTAGATTGACCAAGTTTGGCTGGTATATTTTCTTGACTTTTTAGGATTTCCTAGACTAATAATTACTTCCAATAATATCTTCAATATTTATCTTATGCCAGTTCACCATTAACCAATTATACATAGGAAATCTTCAACATTAAAACAATAATTACAATAGAAACATGAAGAGATAGCTAAACAAAAGAGACACAATTTATCTTGAGAAAAACCTGTCAACCTTTTCTTAAAGAAATTTGTCTATTCAACAAGGAATACAATCTGAATTTTGAAGTCAAATCAAATCAAACTCACCAATAACCAAACCCAAGTCAACCCTGGTCAAATTGCCCTCAATTAGCCTCAGAAATTCGATCTGTTGTCCCTCAGACATTTCAGCCTTCCTCAAAGAATTTGCCCTTTTGTACTCCCTCAAATTTAGCCTTTAGATCTCCCACAAATTTCGTTATTTCTGCCTCAAAATTTCATCCTAAATGAGATCTAAATTGCCTCAAATGCTCTGAATTGAGCCTCAAATGTGATATGAATTAAATGCCCAAATGGAGAGGACAAATGCCAATAAATAGTGGTCAAATGTGTCAAATTGATATGTCCCTTCACTTGGGCCGACTTGAAGCCGACCTTACATTTTGGTGGGAAAATTCATAATTTTAAAATTCAAGCCAACCACTACTAAAAGCCGACAAATTATGAACACCGACCTTAGCTACAAAACTTCAACACTCCCTCTTAGCTAGGGAGGTATTCATAATGACTTCCATAGATGTTCTCTTGTCGAAAATTTCTCTATTCCAAGAAAAGGTTGAATGAGCTCAATTATGTTGATGAATCCATTCACCACATGTTCAACACCAGAACCATGTGGAAAGCATCCCTACATCAGCATCAAAGGAGGAACTAGTCACCCACTAGTCCTAGGTCACAAGTCGTCACTTTGAGACATGTTAAGAACCCCACCTAACCCATGTCAAACCTAGGCCCCATTTACCATTCCCACATGTCGTCACATGTCATTCAATTGGTAAAACTAAATACCTACCTGATGTTACAAGGCACAAGCTTAACCCACTAGCCAAACCCAATGGCAATATGGTCAAAATCCATGACCTAGGGAGCAATCCTAGCCTTTATGCTTAATGAGCCAATCTCCCCAGCCAAACTCTATGGCTTCTAGGTCAAACCCCATGACCAAGGGAGCAATCCAAGCTTTGATGCCTATAGGGCAAATCTCCCCAACCATAAACCATGTTTTCCCAATCAAACCCATGACCTAAGGCGCAATCCAGGCCTTGATGCTTGAGTCAATCTCCCTAGCCAAACTCCATCGCTTGCAGGTCAAATCCCATGATCAAGGGGAGATTCTCCACACATAGATGCTACAACATCAACACTCCCTTCCACCAAGGGAAGCATTCTCAATCACTCCAAGCTTGTCCCAGAAGTATCCCAGCTTCATCCAAGGACAAAGACGTTGTGAGAATGTTAGCAACCATCTCAATTATAGAAATGCGTAGGAGCCTCACTGCTCCTTTTGTACCACGTGCTTTGACCTATCATCACGGTCGTCTCCCACACATGATAAAACAATTTTGCAAGTAGCTTATAAAGCAACATTGCTTCACGACTCGCCAAACAAACTGCAATATACTTTGCTTTAGTAGTGTTGTCAACTTCCTACTCATCATAGCAGACCCCAAAAGTTGAATTTGTGAATCCTAGCAACTGTACTCAACACATGCCTTGGCTCAATCATAAGCTTCACCCTAGTTGCTCTATTGTCATCTAGAAATCATGGTGCTCCCTATATCACAAAGGCGATTCTTTTTGCCACTATAGCTCCTTCTGGCACATGAGTCCTTCTACGGTCGTCAGAAAATAAGTCATATAACAAGATCCACCAGGACTCATCAAATAACCAAGCCCGAGGTCCATACAAAGCCTTCTTTAAAAATGTCTCCTACAAGTCCTCTCCCTCTTGCCACAAATTTTGCTTTGTTCTTCCATTACTTTCATCTGTTGTCAGAGCCTGGCAACCTTCACAATGTACCTGCAATCCTCACTAGGAGGCCATGGAAGAACGATTATAACCCAGCAAAAGAAACAAAGGCAAGAGGCTAACTAATAGTAAAATAACGAAATAATAATCAAGGAAGAGAGATATAAGTGGTTTTGTGAAATCGTGATTCTATCGCGATAACATCAAAAAATCGTGATTTTTTCATTTTCCCGATAATATCGCGCGATTAATTCAGTGAAAAAATCAGGATTAAATCCTAATTTTTTCAAAAAAATCGCTGAATTTTTTTTCGCCGATTTTTTGAAGAGTAGGAGGAAGTGACACAACCTACCCAGGCTACCCCTGTCACCAGTAGAGGACGTGGTCTACCTCCTGTAGCTCCTAGTTCTTCAACTTCTAGAGCACAGCAGAGTCCACTGCCAACTCCACTAGCATCTACATCTAGAGGGAAAGATATTGCATTTTCTCGCAAGAGGGGCAGAGGAAATCAGTGGTATTAGTTATTTGGTTCATTTCATTGTATATGACATTATGACTCATGATGTGAGATACATTATTATATTTTTTGTTGATATTTTGAGGCTGAGTTAGGACTTAGTCAGGACTGACTATTCAGGACATGATTCACTGTTATGTGTGATGTAGCACTAGAAATGATATTACACATCTTATATATTAGTTCTTTTATCATATTTATGTGTCAATGTATTTATT
>APFE030006050.1:125808-135841 GCA_000404065.3 Pinus taeda
ACTAGAAATGATATTACACATCTTATATATTAGTTCTTTTATCATATTTATGTGTCAATGTATTTATTTTATGTTGTACATGCTTTAGATATTAAAAAATTTGAAAAAAAATTAATATTTCTTATTTTACGATTTTTTCCCAATTATTTCCCAATTTTTGCGATTTTTCCCGATTTTTTCCCCTCACCGATATTACCCTGATAACAATTTTTGCAACATTGGATATAAGGTACTTACCTTTTGAGGATTGAAGGGAATTTGTCAACTCACTCCTAATCCTTGCCATCTTGCAGAAATCATCCATCTGCAAAACTCTTCATCCTTTTCATCATCAGTGTGTTGTTTTCCTTTCCTTCCTTTACTACGGTTTCTTCATGAAGCAAAATCATCGATCTAGGTCTAGCTCTAGGGTTTATTCACAAACCCTAAGGCTTTCACATTCAAGACTTCCAGTCTTCTAGGGTTTACAAACCTTGAGACTTCCAAATTCCATCGACAGTCTATGAATCTCATCACTGGAATTTGTTGCTTTATAGATGAAGAAGCATTTTATCCTCTGGCTTCATTTGTTCTAGTAGCAGTACCCGAGATCAGCAACATATCTTTATCATCAGTACAACATATATGTAAGGCATCTTCTGCATATCAGATATATGCAGGATATTTTCACAGCAATACAAGGTATATGAAATTAATATTTTAGATAAGAGCACTCTACTTCTGACCACATATCCTGCAGTATAATGCAATCAAAGGAAATATCCAACGTCTTTCCATAGTATACGAGCTTCTCCCATAAGATGTTTTAATATCTTTTTCTCAAGATAATTTGCTCCATCAATGCCATTGCCAAGAGAATTTGATCCCAAACGATGTGACTGCAGAATCAAGCTCAATGGACCTTGTCAAGGACCCTTCTTCAAGGTTTGTAATAATGTAGTTCTTTGGTTTCAGTAAGACAATATAGTCCTTTGATCCAACAACTCTTACTTTGGACTTTCCTTGAACCATTTAGTCAACTTAGCAATGAACAACAGTTTCCCATCAAAAATGTTCACTAGAAGTATGCCAAACAAGCTCAGCACTTTCTTCACAGATCTGGGTTTGAAATTCACCATAGTATGATGCAAATATTTAGACCAAGATACAAATCTTCAAGAAGAGAATGATATTCCAATGTCCTCTATAGCATCATACACGAGAACTTGTTCCAACAATGAGCAAGGTCCATACTTCAGAATCAAAATTTGTCCACGGATCTTGTTCATAGAGATTATTGCTCTTGCCCCTTTCAAATTTAGTAGCTTTGTCTCTTCAAAACAATTATAGTAAGGAATTCTGGAAATGACTAAGACTTTCAAGTACTTTGGCCTCTAGCACTATAAGTCAAGTCATGTTTTCAGATCTTCAACATCCATCATCTTCAATAGAGATTGCTTTATGAAAGAGAGATGTCTTCATCAAAAAATATAGCAAGCCCTCAGCATACTAAGTTATTGCTTCTTATATAAGTAGTATTAGTAATGAATTATGGAATTCTTCACAACCTCATGACATCAGAAATTTCTCAATTTACCTTGAAGGCATAGTATTGCAACTATGCATTCTCAGCTGAATATTCTGAACCAAGTCGGCTTTCAAAAGCATTATAGCAGTAACAATGATTTTGCCCTTTACAAGGACAACTTCAGTTCTTCTCAAGAGAACTTCAATCTCAAAACTTGATGAGGAACTCAGCCTCTTCTTCATTGTAAACTTATGAATGCCCTTTCAAATGTCATGTCAAAATACTTTATGAAAGCAAGATGTCCTTATGACATTCCAATGTCATTCTTAGCTTCCTCTGGTTCCAAGTAATCTTTTCAGATGCTTAGCAACAGTTACAATCAAGCAATGGTACCCTAGTACCAGCATAACTTAACTAGTACAATAATGATCACATCAGTACAAAACAAAGCATCTTTTGTATACTTGACAAGAGACATTATTCAGTCACAATCTCCATCGCATTAGCGACAACATCCAGACAAAAACTTTAATCAACATATCACACTTCAGGATGCCAGACTATCCCATCACAAGTATATGAAACACACTTGGTTCATCCTCCTATTAGCATGGCTTATCTTGCCTTGGGGTAGGCCTTGTGTATGATAACATTGAGCTTCACGAGTACTTGGATAATAGCATGTAAAAAAAAAATTATTCACTACATACTTGTCATGTCTCTTAAGACAAAATAAGGTCATTGAATCAGTCATGTGCAAATGTAGATTGGATCAAAATGTGCCATGTAGTTCCATGCTTCTCCTTGTCGATTAGGTGATGTCATCAGAGAAACAACATATGCTCTGTTAATCAAATATATAATGATCCAAGTAAGGGTTGTAACCTGCCTCCTTCTTGACTGGTGCCATGAAATTAGATATTGCAGCTCTTCCATTGAAACCCTCCAAAAGAACTCTCTTCATCAGCTGAGGCAAACAACCTTCAATGATACTTAATGATCCTTCACAGGTATAGAGAATACTTAGAACTTGTCGCTCTACAAGATTTGGCATGAACCTGGGTGCTGCTTATAGACTCCATAATGAAAGGATCATGCTTCTTGACAATTTCTTTTACAAACAGGTTTTTGGCATGCTTCTTTTGTTGTGTTCTTTATAGCTCTTGTTTTATCAGTCCTTCTAGCTAGAACAAGACTTTAATGATACATGAAATGGTCCAGATATTGAAAACACTTCAACTTTATTAACCATGAAACATCTGTCAAATTCGTGACCTAAATGTGTAGTTTCCATAAATCAAAGCATTACAAACCACTTTTTGCAAACAAATTCTGGGTTGGCTTTTTCATTGACAGAGGTCCAATTTTATCTTTTGTGTATGAGAAAGACAAGCTGCAGAGGTTCAATCAGCAATCATGAGTTGAACACACCCTTGTAATGATGACCACGGTAAGGAGTTTTCTCTACAGTACTAAGGCCGCACCGACCTGTACAGCCATATTAAAGAGACTTTCTGCAGTCAGGAGAAATTTGAAAATCAAAACCATTGATGTTGAAACTTCATTCAGCAACAATGAGTTTTAACTTTTGTAAAAACATAGTGCCATATCTCTCATACTTCTTGATGATCACTTTGTGCTGAGGGAAAGGAATTCATTATTGCCTTTCTTTTAGCAGGTTTCCCCCCATTGACTTCAACACGTCATCTGAGGATCTAGAAGTTGAGCACCTCAGTGGTTGTTAACCTCATTGGTAGTCACTTTACATCAATGTTGCATGACTCGTACTCGTATAAGACTCGTCACGCTATTGACTCGTCGACTCGTATAAGACTCAAGCACGACCCGTATAAGACTCGTCAAAATACAAAAAAAAAAATTAAAATATGGTAAATTTTAAGCACAAAAAAGAAACTAATGACAATTCCAATCCTTATAAGTTATAAAAACCACAATATATGCAATAATTCATAACATCATCTCATATCTATAAAAGTACAACATAACATATTCGATTTTTGTAAGCAAAACATTTAGGTACTAAATAAGAAAAGGACTAATGATTCCATAATTAAAACAAAAATGTCAGCAAGTTCAAAATTCAAATACATGTCATAAATGATAAATGATTGTCTCATAACAATCTTGAGTCTCATCACTCATGGACAACTACGCCTACAATAAGCCCTCATGGAGCTAGTGCTAACATCGGAAGGCTGAAACAACTGTGAGGCAGGTGTATTAAGAGTCTCCCTTTGAGATGGCAAACTACAGAGATCCTCAGTCTCTTCATCAAGCCAACTAAAATCAAGGGACTCCTCCTCCACAACCCAATCAGACTTTAAATCAATAGTATCCAATAAAATTGGATTTGTATCCTTTGGTTGCACTTGTTTTATTAGCATTTGAAGGTTGTAGTAGAGATGAAAACCAACTTCTCCAACCTCTCATGCTCCAACCTGTTTCTCTTTTTGTTGTGGATGTGCTCAAACACTGACCAATTGCGCTCACAAGAAGAAGCAGTGTAGGTTGACTCAGAACTTTGATGGCGAATTCTTGTAATTGTGGTGTCTCAGTGCCACAATCTGTCCACCAATGAGTTGTAAAAAAATAACAACAAAGATTATCAGTTTGCAATGCCAAACGTATAAAAGAGAACTAGCAAAATTACAAGCTAAGTTCTAACAATTTGCACTTACAAGACATTTTCTTGTCCTTAAGACATTGGCTTGAGCTTAATCCAAACATGTTAGATGCTTCCTTGTACATACTTCGTTGTATGTTGATTTTGTTTTGAATATCTTGATTTGGGAAAATCTTCTCAATGCATATCATGACACCTCTCATCACCTCGGGATCTCTTTGAATGCTAGACCCCTCATTATAGAATAAGCTCAGATTGTGACATGCTCCTGCTGCATGCAATGGTGAATGTACTTGCCTCTCCCGCCTAGAATCAATAATTTGCCATATAGGGAGATATTTAGATTTGTTTCCCTTATAGAAAGTCTTGATGGCCTCTTTGGCCATGTATCCCATTGCAGGTTTCTCTCCATCCATCAATCTCAAGACTTTCACAAGGGGCTCAGTGAAGCTGACAATCTCAATGACTTTGTCCCACAAACTATCACCAAAGACAAATGCTTTCACAAACAATGCTTCTGGTTTTGTGCTATCTTTCCAAAATACCCATTGCTAGCTACAAAACATTCTTCTCAAAGCTTTGCACTCATACAAAAGGCTTTGGAGGGAAAGAAAGTTTGTAGAAAACCGTGTGACAGTTGGGCGACTAAGCTCACCCTATGTGAATTCCTTCATAAGGTTCAACACCCAAGCATGATTATAAATATACTTGGTAATTTGTTTGCATTCTTGCACAACATCTTGCACCGACTCCAACTTCCCAATGTCCTCTAGGATCAAGTCTATGCAATGGGCAACGCATGGAGTCCAAAACATGGTGGGATATTTGGCACAAAGCAACCTTCCAGCTGCCACATAATTTGTTGCATTGTCCGTGATTACTTGGACAACATTTGCAACCTCAACTTCCTCCACCACATCAGTCAACAATGTAAAAATAAAATGTGCATCTTTTACATATGCAGATGCATCAATGGATTTTAGGAACATGGTTCCCTTAGGGCAAGCTACAAAAATATTTATTATTGTTCTACCCCTCTGATCTGTCCACCCATCAGACATAATCGTACAACATGTAAATTTCCATGAGCTTTTAATGTTCTCCAACTGTTCCTTGACACACTCAAGCTCCTCATCTAGCTCTTTCCCCCTAAGTACATTATAAGATGGGGCTTTGTATCCCGGGCCAGCACTTGCAATGGCATCCACCATGGGCTAATAAAAATAAGACTTTGCATAATTGAATGAAAGATTGTTATGGTACCAAAACCTCCTCACTGCCATATCTACCTCCTTCCTCTTCTTTTCATTAAAACTATCCAAGGTTGGTTGAGATCCTGGAGTTGTACGAGGACTGAAGAAAGAAGAGGTATACTCATGTTTGCCACAATACTTGAAGAGGAGTTACCAATATCTGGACTTTGAATTTGTGTTTCACTCTGAGATGAAAATCTACCTATCCCAACAATCTCATCCTTCATTTTTGCCCTCTTAGAACTTTCTTCTTTAATGGCTTCCAAAGCAGCTGCCATTTCAGTAGTGACTTCATCAAGGCAATTTTAACAACACCATTCCCAGGAATTCTAGCTAGGTGGTATTTTAGCCTATTTATGCCTGCATGCACTGTGGCATTGCAATAATTGCATTTGACATGGTGATCATTACCGGCAATGATTCGTTGACCATGTACCCATGCCGGATCACGAGACTTTCTAGAACCCTTTGGTGGCATGGCGATAGAATCTGGAAGAAAATAAATCAATTTTAAAAATATTTTTTGGTTTTTTAAATCTTTTTTGGTTTTCAAATTTTTTTTAGTTTTCAAAATTTTTGGGCCACAGAGCCAAAAAAAAAAACTAAATTGAATACAAAAAATTTAAAAAAAAAAATTACATGGAAAACATTCAAACAAGGTTCATGAAGCCTGCCCTAAAGTTGGGTCTGATCTGATGAAGCCTCCTTTAGCCTCCTCCAAGAGCTCCTTCACTGTGCAATGGAGTCACTCAACACTCATAGAAATTCGCCAAACACTCAAATGACAAGTATTATGACAATGGAAGGAAGAGAGGTGCTTATAAATCATTTTCTTCCCTCCAATTTCCCTTTCCCTCCATCTCATTTCCAAAACGGATAAATAAAAAAATAAAAAAAAAAATGCCTTTTGAGAGTCAACGGGTCTTATAAGGGTTCGATGCGAGTCTTATGGCAAACCAGCAAGTCTTACACAGGTAGCAGGGTTTAATAAAATACACGCAAAGTCCGAGCCTTAAGCACGGGTTCTGTGCGAGTGACCCGGCTCGCTATAAAACCCGCCAAGACCTGCAGGTACCCGCGGGTCTTATACAGGTGGTTCTTCACTGCTTCACATCTGACAAGGTCAATCATCATTAGGCCTTGATCATACGACCTTTGCTCACTGTTCGACTCCAATACATATTTCACGGCAAGAAAGTTGTGCTCGTACCTTAGAGCCTGTTAGCCTCATTACTAGGTTCCTTCATGTTTGGTAGGTGCTTTCATCATTGGCATCTGACCATGTGGTTGCCTCCCATTTGTCGACTTCAACACATCATCCACAAGGAGCAGCATACAGGTTATGTGGTAGCAGGCTGTGATATCAGACAGGCATGAGGATGGATGAGACCCCCTTTCAACCAATCAATCGAGGCTCATAACCAAGCTCCACACTTGTGCCTCCCTCTAGCTCTTGAATCCTGTTGAATAAAGGGCTATTATATGACAAATGTCGAGTGTTAGAGGACAAGCAACCTATCAAAATCTCCCACAAGTGCAAGTTTTTGTCTCAAGCGCATTAGGGCTTCACAACCAACAACCTTGACAAGGTCAAGCACCTCCCCCAAGTATACAACAGTTGAAATATCAACTACCTCTACACCTAGAGTGATCTCAGCCCTGATATTTTGTAGAAATTTACCACAATTTACAGTTCAAAACTTTAACCTCTTAACTAAATGTTTCCCAGATCTTAATCCTAGGAGTTTTCAATCTTAAGAATGTTATGAAGTATAAGCAAAATAGCAACAATAGTGGACTATATGTCAATTTTCTTAGAAACCACAATCTAAGTAGATATGGAGTTGAGAGTTTTCTGCCAATATTGATAGCTTTCTACAGACTTATTGATCCGAATTGGATCGATAAAGAATGATTAACAAAGCCATGGCTGTACCAGGTCGGGACAGACTTCAAAGGATTTAAAACAGCGATCAAGAACACCTCTAAACCAGTGGCAATGGCATCCAGTGTGGAATGACGAGGACCTCGATCAAAACGCATTGACCGAGGCCCATGGAGACTGTGCGGAGGCGAAGTTAGCCCCTAGGAGGCCCGGATCAGGAAACGGAGGCAGTTTTTGATGCGCAATTAGTGCTTATAATCGCGCATCGCTGCACGAAAAACCTCAAATTGGAGAAGCCTCAAGCGCTCGGACGCAGGAGAGCCGGGAAAACCGTGGGACAAAAGGCTGAGAGCTAATGGCGGGACCCGCTCCAAAACCGGCGGTATTGATCAGGGGCGTCCATGGGCGGTAAGCAGTTTTGAAGGAAAAGGAGCAATTCCACTCAACGCCTGACGCGTGGCAAGCGGAGAATAGAGGAAACCGCCGCTCATCGCGCGCTAACGATCGAGCTAGTCAACCGCGCAGGACGAGCGAATGGCGTTGGATCTGGGGGCTCCAGATCTAACAGCTGAGATCGCGCCCGATGGAGAAGGTGGAATTGACGAGGAAATAAGCCGCGATTTAGAAGAATTTGAAGTCCAAATTGACCGCCATGGTGGCAAATGAATCATTCCATAATGCAATTGAAGAAACGAACCAACGAGGCAAGCTGGCGCAGTTCGCAGAAGGACAAGTAGCCATCCCTGTGAGTCTGATGATGATGCCGAGTACAGGGAACTCCAAGCGCAGCGGCAAGCAGGCGAATCGACAGAGACGGAAGAGGAAACGAACCGCCATGAGCTTGAATGGTTTTAAGACATGAACAGAGAACAAAAAAGACAGAGTGAGGGTTGGGAACCGAAAGACGGAACACCGAAGACAGAAGACAGAGAAGAGAAGAACCAGTGAAGCAAAAAGCAAAAAGAAGACAGAGGGTCGAGCTGACCAAGGGCAGCGTCGAGTACCAGAGAGCTTGAGAGATTCAAGCCATCCCTGAGAGGATCTGTCAGACCAGAGAGGTCAAAGAGCTGGTAAGGAAGAAAGTATGTGTACTCCAGTGGCTTGGGGAATCCAAAAACCACTCTGCCAAGCCAATCTGTTTCAGGAGACTCGTATTGAGCTCCTGTATTGTAATTCTCTACTTCAAGACACAATAAAAGAAGGCCACCACTGAGAGCTGGACCAGAGATGTAGCCCTAGAGAATAGGGTAAACTCCTTATTAAATTCTTGTGTTCTTGTATTTGCTTACTGTGTTTCTCTGTTGTTTTCCATTTCAAGTGTTTGTGTATTTGCAATCTGATCAATCCGTTGCTTAAATAACATAGACACACACACCAACATATGAGTCTGTAATACCTTCATTTAATAAATCTTTAACTGAAGTCACTCATAGGGTGATTATCAAGATCAAGTGGTATCAAAGCTCTAAGCTATAAGGTTAGACAAGCTTGTGTTGGTTTAGTTGTTGAATGCTCAGCTAGATCAAAGCTCAAGTTAGGAGAAGAGGAGTTCGTCGAAACTAATCCTGAAATTGGGAGAGTCTATCCTCGGAAGACAATGTCAGAGGAAAGGTTCTATGGGGCCAGACCCTCAATTCATAGAGAGTTTCCTAGCTATAAAGTCTATGGTAGAAGAAATGTAATAGGGACTTTAGAAAACATAAGGATGAAGATTCATCAGGTTCTAAACAAGATAAAGAAGAAGATGAGTCTCATTCCCATGACCACTCAAAAGGAAAAGGGAAAGAGGAAAGCCTTCTCACACCTCCTAATAGCCCTGTGCATAATAAGAAAGCATCTTTGATCAAGCTAGTTGTTAAATTTAACTTGCCTATATATGATGGAGAGCTAAATGCTGAAAAGTTGGACAATTGGATTAGACAAATTGATGTGTATTGCAGAGTGCAAAACATCGTCTCAGACAAGAGCACAATTAAACTAGCAAGCCTATGCCTAGGAGGCATTACCTTGGTTTGGTGGGAAGGCAGAACCCAAACTGACATGAAAAGAAATGGTAAGACTGTCTCTGTCTGGAGTGACTTTGTTTCTACAATCAAGAAGTAGCTCTATCCATTGGCCTACATGCAACAAGCCATGATGAATTGGCAAACTCTTCGACAGTTGAAAGGGCAAAGTGTGCAAGGGTATACTCAAGAATTTAGAAAGAGAGCATTGATTCTAAGGATCTCATTAGACTCACCAGAGACTCTTTTGAAGTACATTGGTGGTCTACACAGCTACATGAGGCATACCATTTTCATGTTTAATCCCACTAGTATAGATGAGGTATCTGTACAAGTTACTCATCTGGAAGCTAGAGGAAAGATTGGAAATCCAGAAGTTGAGGGACCATCCCAACCCACTGCAAGCAAGAGCAAGGAGAAAAGAAAACAAAAGTGGAAAGCAAGGAAGGCTAACACTGCACAAAAAAGCAAAGCTTCATGCACTCACTGTAAAAAGGAGGGGCATGATGATGAGCACTATTGGATTCTACATCTAGAGCTGAGACCTAACAAGTCCAAAGGCAAGAAGAAGAAGACTGCTGCAGCTATTCAGAAAGATTTGGGGTCAGACCTGGGAGATGAAATAATCATTGCAGCCACAGGTATAAAAGGTAAGAATTTTGAAGCATCTACTAGTAATTCTGCTCAAACTATTATTGATGAAGAACATGAGAGAAAAAGACATGAGCTTTTCCATATTCG
>APFE030006050.1:138749-159953 GCA_000404065.3 Pinus taeda
CAGCTGAACAAACTGCAAAACTATTCTTTGAACATGTATGGGTTCATTTTGTATTACCCACTTCTAATGTATCTGATCGAGACACCCGATTTGTGGGGAATTTTTGGTCAAGTCTGTGGGAGCTGATGGACACCTGACTGAAGAAAATCACAATTTTTCATCCACAAATGGATGGCCAAACAGAAGTAGTTAACAGGACAGTGATCCAGTTACTCAGAGGATATTGCAACAAACATCCTAAGCTTTGGGATGACCACTTATGTTATGTGCAGCATGCTTACAATAAAGCAAAATACTCTTCTACACAGAGATATCCTTTTGAGACATGTTTTGGTTTCATACCATGGTCTCCTTTGGATTTTGTCTTTGGTAAAGATACCACCGTTGATGGACACAGTGATGTGGACAAGGCAACTAGGTTCATTGAACAAATCTAGGAGATCCACCAGGCAGTATAGAAACAGCTGGAAAAGAGCCAAGCCAAATACAAGGCAAGGCATGACAAGCATCGGATGGAGCATAGTTTTCAAGTTGGAGACCAGGTCTGGCTGTATATTAGTAAGGATAGGATGCAAAGTGAAGGTAAAAAGTTAAAGCCTATCGGGTATGGACCTTCTAGGATACTTGAGAAAATTGGTGAAAATGTTTTTCGCCTTGATCTACCAACTTACATGCACATCTACTCAGTCATAAATGCAAATTGCTTGAGATTGTTTGAACCTTCAATGATTGAGGATCTTGAAGAGCAAAGTCAATTGCCTTTTATTGATGACCTGCTACCTGAATATCTGAATGAATTGCAGGAAGACACAATCTTGGACAGGAAGGTGAGGACGACGCGTAGAGGAGATGTTGAGTACCTCAAAATTGGACTCAAAGGTTCGAAGCCGAGCAGTGCAAAGTGGATTAAGATTGGGCAAGTGAGAGAGCAATACCCTCACTTAGTCGATGCTTGAAAGAAAACCAACTTTTGGTGGTCCAAAAACTTTTCAATGGGAAGGCCGTGATCTGAATTGGATCCATAAAGAATGATTAACAGAGCCATGGTTGTTCCAGGTCGGGACAGACTTCAAAGGATTTAAAATAGCGATCAAGAACACCTCTAAACCAGTGGCAATGGCAGCCAGCGTGGAACGAAGAGGACCTCGGTCAAAGTGCGCTGACCGAGGCCCATGGAGACTGCGCGGAGGCGAAGTTAGCCCCTGGGAGGCCTGGACCAGGAAACAGAGGCAGTTTTTGATGCGCGATTAGCCCTAATCGCGCATCGCTGGGCGAAAAACCTCAAATTAGAGAAGCCTCGAGCGCTCGATCACATGAGAGCCGAGAAAACCATGGGACAAAAGGCTGAGAGTTAACGGCGGGACCCGCTCCAAAACCGGCGATATTGATCGGGGGCATCCATGGGCACTAAGCAGTTTTGAAGGAAAATGAGCGATTCCACTCAGCGCCTGACGCGTGGCAAGCAAATGAGAGAGGAAACCGTTGTTCATCGTGCGCTAACGGTCGAGCTAGTCAACCGCGCGGGACAAGCAAATGGCGTCGGATCTAGGGGCTCTAGATCTAACAGCTGAGATCGCGCCCGATGGAGAAGACGGAATTGATGAGGGAATAAGCTGCGATTTAGAAGAATTTGAAGTCGCGAGGGAATAAGTCCGAATTGACCGCCACGGTGGCAAATGAATCATTGCATAACATAATTGAAGAAATGAACAAACGAGGCAAGCTGGCGCAGTTCGCAAGAGGACAAGTGGCCATCCCTGTGAGTCTGATGATGACACCAAGAACAAGGAACTCCAAGCACAGCTGCAAGCAGGCGAATCGACAAAGGCGCAAGAGGAAATGAACTACCATGAGCTCGAATGGTTTTAAGCCATGAACAGAGAACAAAAAAGACACAGAGTGAGAGTCGGGAACCGAAAGACGGAACACCGAAGACAAAAGACACAGAAGAGAAGAACCAGTGAAGCAAAAAGCAGAAAGAAGACAGAGAGCCGAGCTGCCCAAGGGCAGCGTCGAGCACCAGAGAGCTTGAGAGATTCAAGCCATCCCTGAAAGGATCTGTCAAACCAGAGAGGTCAAAGAGCTGGAAGGAAGAGAATCTGTGTACTCCAGTGGCTTGGGGAATCCAAAAACCACCCTGCCAAGCCAATCTGTTTCAGGAGACTCATATTGAGCTCCTGCATTGTAATTCTCTGCTTCAAGACACAATAAAAGAAGGCCACCACTGAAAGTTGGACCGGAAATGTAGCCCTGGAGGATAGGGTGAACTTCTTATTAAATTCTTGTGTTCTTGTATTTGCTTACTGTGTTTTTTTGTTGTTTTCCATTTAAAGTGTCTGTGTATTTGCAATCTGATCGATCCGTTGCTTAAATAACATAGATATACACACCAACATATGAGTGTGTAATACCTTCATTTAATAAATCTTTAACTCAGGTCCCTCATAGGGTGATTATCAGATCCCTTATAAAGATACTTTTTTTTATCTTTGCTTTATACAAGTTCTAAAGGAACCATGTGTATGAAGCTAACATATATAATGCAAAAATGTCAATGCAATATATATAATGCAGATATGGTAAGACTTAAGTTAAAACATTTTAAAAATGGATTGAGTAGAGAGTAATCCTAATGTTCTCATCAATACAAGATGTTGAAATGCCCTTAAAAAGGCATCTAGAGGCATTGCAAATCAATCTCCGGATTCTTTAAAAACAACCAAAATAAGAAATTATAGCCAACAGAAAAAGAAAGGCACAACCAAAATAAGAAATTATAGCCAACAGAAAAAGAAAGGAAGAACTACGGACACGGCCATTTCTCTCACTCAAATTGAACAATCTACAGGGAATGAGTAATAGAAAATCAGTAGTTCCACACCTAGAAACAAAGCACAGAGAATTAGATAACATACCGCGTTGAAGAAGTATTTCCTGCCTTCGGAGACGATTCTAAGTTTGAAATAATGGAGGAATTTATTTTCTCGATAAGGGCGGGCAAGTTCTTGTAGTGTTCTGCATAGTTTTTACTTGTGCCAGACTCGGTTGTATAGTCAGAGACACTGTAACCAAAGAAACAAATTATATTAACATCCACGAAGGACCAAAATAGGTCAAAATAAATCAATGGGGCCGTAAAAATAAAACAAGCATAAAATGTCATGACACCGTGCAATGCTTTTGTCTTTTTCCTGGGGAGCTATGAACCCCATTAACATTTTCTAGGCCTTATTCCCCAAAGCCCCCATGGTGTTCGAAGATGTGTACCACTTCACCTTACTCGTGTTGTTGCCAGCCTAATGGTTATCCAGTGAAATTAAAATACGTAAATCAAGTAGAACCGTTTCTGAAAATCACAATAATCTGTTATAGTTTCAGTGAAGAATAAAGAACTAGGTTTTCCTTCAGTCATTTTCCCCATCCAACAGAGACCTCAGACATCCGAGAATGAAAACTAGTTTTCCCTTTGGGTAAATAGGGTTCTTGAAAGAGCGATTTTAAATCATTTTTCAAGGCAATTTCTTCACCCGTAATTAGAGAAACTTAGAAAAGAACAGGATTAACATACTTTATCTCCAAATTGTAAGGCTCAGGATGGTCCTTGGCGTCGGATTCGGCCGTGGGAGCAGCGTCCACTACGAGCATGTCTCCTATAATCCAAGCCTTAACAATCACCGACTTAGTCGCTCCATGATGACTTCTGATGTAACAGAAAGCATATGCATCATCCATCTCATTCCATCCTTCAATTCCAACTTCTTCATTTCCTACAAAACAACAAGTACGCAGTGTCTCAATTCCCTATTTCTTTCCCCACCGACTTACGACACACGAAATAGCTCACCGACTAAACCTGCAATTCAGAAATTGAACGCAATTTTATCCTCCATTATGCTGCCAATGACAAACGATATTTACCCGAAACTGGCGATGATAATGATGCGGCTTGAGATCCGGTGGCCGTGAGGGAATAACCCGCGGCTAAAAAGGAAGCGTGTACCGCAAAAGCTACCCTATCGTGAGAATTTCTGAAAGACGGCCGCGAAGCCCTTATCACACCTAGCACAGCACTGTCTGTAGCCATTGAAGAAGCTCGTCTTGCTTGTTTTACCAACTCACACACATTTGTTTTGCTCTTTCTCGCGTCTCGGCGAGCCTGTTTTTTCTCCGTAGGATGTCCGAATCGCTTGCTCCCCACGCTGTTCAAATCTCTAATCGGTTTAACAACGTGTGTAGTTTATAATGAATAAGTGATGCATGTCAACACATACCTGCCTTCTAGACTGTCGAGTGGCGGCAAAATTGGCGAAACGTTAAACTAGCAATTGTGCCAAAAGATTGTTAAATGAAAATGGGGTATTTTGATTTCCGTAAATAATAATTGATATTTTATATTTAACTTTTTTACGGTGGAGGTGTTTTTAGGGCGAGGTTTTATGAGTTAACCTAGTCGAGATTTTTGGTTTATATATTGATAAGTTTGAAGAGTGGTAAAATTCACAAGGAGGTGATGATATTTATTTGGGCAAGTTTGTTATAAGGCTTCTTTTGTATGCACATGATCTTATTCTGATCGCTAAATCGGCTTTTGCTTTGCAAGAGCACTTATTATCCCTTTAGCATTTTTGTAGAAGTGTGACGATGCAAGTCAATATCAACGAAACGAAAATAGTGGTTTTTTTCTAAGAAAAGAAAATATAACCAGCAAAAGTTCTACTTTGAAGGCGACATTATGGAAGAAGTTGCGGATCACAAATACCTTGGAATTGACTTCAACAAAAATCTAAGTTGGAATGGTTGTAGAAAGAAAAGAACTTTGGGGGGTTGGAAAGCATTTTATGCTTTTCAAAATAGGTGTAGAGAGACAGAATTATGGGACTGGAAAACCACTCAAACTCTTTTTGGGCTTCTAGTGGTTCTGGTGATTTTCTATGGTTGTGAACTATCGGCCAATAGTACATCTGACATGCATTGGAGACAAATTGAGAAAATTCAAAAGCATTTGATTACAAACAAATTTAAGATTAAAAGTGTGGTTCCTTATGCTATCTTGTTAAGTGAAACAGGGACTGCTCTTATTGAATCAATTGTTATAGTGTGAGCCATAAGGTATTTAAAAAAAATTGAGCAAATGGAAGAGGTTAGATGGCCTAAGGTTGTCTTTAAGGATAGATTGTGCAAGAGCAAAAAAACTTGGATGCGGCAAAATAACAAACAATTTATTAAATGGGATATTTGCTTGAACGCATGTCCCATAAACAGCAAAGAGATAAATGCTTTTGTTATGGAAAAGTTCCACATGCATACTTGGGATAAGGAGCTAGGAAGAAAGAAACAATATCATATTGAAATGTTTAATCTCACTCGTATTTCTTAACCAAAAGCATACATAGAGGCCAATATCTCTTGGAGAGCCAAAATTCTTATTGCTTAGTTAAGGACTAATTCTTATCAACTTCGTTGTGAAATGGGGCGCTGGAAAAGGCAAAAGAAAGTGTGGAAGGAAAGAGTATGCTTTTTTTGTTCTTCTGGAAAAGTGGAAACAGAAAAACATTTCATTTTAGAATGTGAGGCCTTCAAAGACAACAAGGAAAGTTATGCAGATATGCTGACAACTAGCTCTTGGGATAATCTATTTAGCGAGGGGTTTGTCGAGAAGCTGGGAGCATTTATTTTGAAGCTTCACAGAAAAAGGGTTGAATACATCAAGTAGATGAAGAAGTCTGTCCCATAGGATATCTTTAGCCTCGTGGATGTTAAAATAATTTCTTTCTTTCTTTCTTTCTCCGTAGACCGATACCATATAGATCTTTTCCACGTGGCATTTTTAAAAGTCAACCCGACATCACTCTCCCCTCTATTTAATGTCATCACCCTCCCCCTCTATTTAACGTTGTCACCCTCCACCGTCTGTTTAACACCGTTGGAGTTCCCTTTGCACTCTAATGTGCAAATACTAGTTATTGTATTATATATATTTGTGTGGGGTTACTTAGTAATGTGCATTGTAAGTTGCATCAGTGAAACCAATATGTTTTGAACATTAGGGACGTGGTGAATCGAATAGTGTTTGATGAAGGTCAACACTTATAAAAATCACACTAATTACCAACAACTCATTATAATGAGCGCTAAGGGTGAAAGGTTTACTGCAAATTCTTACAAATATATTCATTTTTTAACAGATATATTAAAGAGTTTATGAGAGATTTTTTGGCGTAAATACATGAAATTTCATGTGATTTACACTGAAAAATCTCTCATAAATTTGATATGGATCACAAAAGCCTCAAAACATATTGAAGAGTGTCGAATAGTGTTTGATGAAAGTCAACACTTATAAAAATCACAGTAATCACCAACAACTCATTATAATCATGGAAAAATTCCACAAGCGTACTTGGGATAAAGAGCTAGGAATAAAGAAATAGTATTATATTGAATTGTAATCCCACTCATAATCATCAACCAAAAGCATACATAGAGGTCAATATCTCTTGGAGAGCCAAAATTCTTATTGCTTAGTTAAGGACTAATTGTCATCAACTTCGTTGTGAAACAAGGTGCTGGAAAAGGCCAAAGGAAGTGTGGGAGGAAAGAGTATGATTTTCTTGTTCTTCCAAAAAAGTGGAAACAGAAAAACATTTCATTTTAGAATGTGAGGCCTTCAAAGACAACAAGGAAAGTTATGCAGATATGCTGACCGCTAGCTCTTGGAATAATATATTTAGCGAGGGGCTTGTCAAGAAGCTAGGGGCATTTATTTTGAACCTTCACAGAAAAGGGTCGAATACATCAAGCAGATGAAAAAGCAATATGTCCCATAGGATATCTTTAGCCTCGTGGATGTTAAAATAATTTCTTTCTTTCTTTCTTCGTAGGCCGATACCGTAGAAATCTTTTCCACATGGCGTTTTTAAAAGTCAACATGACATCGCTCTCCCCTCCATTTAATGTCATCACCCTCCCCCTCTGTTTAATGTTGTCACCCTCCACCTTCTATTTAACACCGTCAATGTTCCATTTGCACCCTAATGTACAAATACTAGTTATTGTATTATATATATTTTTGCGGGGACAGGTACTCAGTAATGTGCATTATAAGTTGCATCAGTGAAACCAATATGTTTTGAACATTAAGGACGTGGTGAATCGAATAGTGTTTGATGAAAGTCAACACTTATAAAAATCACACTAATCAGCAACAACTCATTATAATCATGGAAAAGTTCCACAAGCGTACTTGGGATAAGGAGCTAGGAATAAAGAAACAGTATTATATTGAAGTGTTTAATCCCACTCATAGTCATCAACCAAAAGCATACATAGAGGCCAATATCTCTTAGAGAGCCAAAATTCTTATTACTCAGTTAAGGACTAATTCTCATCAACTTCGTTGTGAAACAGGGTGCTGGAAAAGGCCAAAGGTAGTGTTGGAGGAAAGAGTATGCTTTTTTTGTTCTTCCAAAAATGTGGAAACAGAAAAACATTTCATTTTAGAATGTGAGGCCTTCAAAGACAACAAGGAAAGTTATGCAGATATGCTGACAGCTAGCTCTTGGGATAATCTATTTAGCGAGGGGTTTGTCGAGAAGCTAGGAGCATTTATCTTGAAGCTTCACAGAAAAAGGGTCGAATACATCAAGCAGATGAAGAAGCAATATGTCCCATAGGATATCTTTAGCCTCGTGGATGTTAAAATAATTTCTTTCTTTCTTTCTTCATAGTTCGATACCGTAGAGATCTTTTCCACGTGGTGTTTTTAAAAGTCAACCCTTCATTTAATGACATCGCTCTCCCCTCCGTTTAATGACATCGCTCTCCCCTCCATTTAATGTCATAACCCTCCCCCTTTGTTTAACGTTGTCACCCTCCACCTTCTGTTTAACACCGTCAATGTTCCCTTTGCACCCTAATGTACAAATACTAGTTATTGTATTATATATATTTTTGTGGGGATAGATACTCAGTAATGTGCATTATAAGTTGCATCAGTGAAAACAATATGTTTTGAACATTAAGGATGTGGTGAATCGAATAGTGTTTGATGAAAGTCAACACTTATAAAAATCACACTAATCACCAACAACTCATTATAATCATGGAAAAGTTCCACAAGCGTACTTGGGATAAGGAGCTAGGAATAAAGAAACAGTATATATTGAAGTGTTTAATCCCACTCATAGTCATCAACCAAAAGCATACATAGAGGCCAATATCTCTTAGAGAGCCAAAATTCTTATTGCTTAGTTAAGGACTAATTCTCATCAACTTCGTTGTGAAACAGGGCGTTGGAAAACGCCAAAGGTAGTGTTGGAGGAAACAATATGCTTTTTTTGTTCTTCCAAAAATGTGGAAACAGAAAAAACATTTAATTTTAGAATGTGAGGCCTTCAAAGACAACAAGGAAAGTTATGCAGATATGCTGACAGCTAGCTCTTGGGATAATCTATTTAGCGAGGGGTTTGTCGAGAAGCTGGGAGCATTTATTTTGAAGCTTCACATAAAAAGGGTTGAATACATCAAGCAAATGAAGAAGCAATTTGTCCCATAGGATATCTTTAGCCTCGTGGATGTTAAAATAATTTCTTTCTTTCTTTCTTCGTAGGCCGATACCATAGAGATCTTTTCCACGTGGCGTTTTTAAAAGTCAACCCTCCGTTTAATGACATCGCTCTCTCCTCTGTTTAATGTCATCACCCTCCCCCTCTATTTAACGTTGTCATCCTCCGCCTTCTGTTTAACACCGTTGGCGTTCCCTTTGCACCCTAATGTGCAAATACTAGTTATTGTATTATATATATTTGTGTGGGGACAAGTACTCAGTAATGTGCATTGTAAGTTGCATTAGTGAAACCAATATGTTTTGAACATTAGGGACATGGTGAATCGAATAGTGTTTGATGAAAGTCAACACTTATAAAAATCACACCAATCACCAACAACTCATTATAATGAGCGCTAAGGGTGAAAGGTTTACCACAAATTCTTACAAATATATTCATTTTTTTTAACATATATATTGAAGAGTGTCGAATAGTGTTTGATGAAAGTCAACACTTATAAAAATCACACTAATCACCAATAACTCATTATAATCAGCGCTAAGGGTAAAAGGTTTACTGCAAATTCTTACAAATATATTCATTTTTTTAACGGATATATTGAAGAGTGTCGGCCATATATAAGAGACTATATTGTAAATTTATATGAGGTAAAGATCCTAAATTGTTAGACCTCAAATCATAAACTTGGCTGGACCAAAATTTCTTCCAATGTGATTTTGACTCTTCTAATTAATTATATGTGTTGTTTCATGAATTCATGTATATTTATTTGAATTGCAATTATTATCACGTCATTATATGAAAATAATGAAAATCCTTTATACAATATTAATTTATCATAGTTCTTTTTGTAAGTGTATTTTTTAGTGGTAAGTACATGAACTCAACAAATATGCATGAATTCACTCAATATAATCCTTTACACGATTTCAATAGATTTTGAGTTTTGGTGTCTTTATGATAGATCCAACTCACACATGCATTGTCTTTAAAAGGCTTGGATACAAAACACTTTCATAATTGGTTACAATCTTTGGTTTAATTTTGACCCAATGCATTTAATGAAATTTTTTTCATCAATTTGGTTAAAACTAAAGGTTTTGAAGAAATTAAAGCTAACTATTTTCATAATTTCATTGAAGAAAAAATTGCAACCAAATTAGAGTTATGCATATGCTTATATTATTTTTTGTTTAAATATATAAAAGTTTTCAACGAACATATAATAGATTTTTTTATATATTCACCCAATCAAATTAATTGGATCCCAAATTTTTGGGATTATTGGCTATATATGAATAATTAGTTAGTATAACCCACTTATTAGAAGACCGTCAATTTTTAATTAAAATAATGTAAATTTTTGTAAGGAAAAAGAAAGTATTTACTACTTTATTTCTATTAATTTTTTTTCGCTTATTCCATCATTTTGTAAATTAGTATAAGCTATTTATGGAAAAAGCATAATTTTTCAATTGGGATATTGTAAATTTATGTAAGCTATAAAATGTATATAAGATAATTTTCAATTATAATTTTTCACCTTTTTCACCATGTAGGCAGCATATTATGTTGTATATTAGTGTGTAAAGTGTATTTTTAAATAAAACAGAAATGGCCATTGAAAATATTTTAAAAAAAAATAAAATTAAAATACTAATATATAATATGATGTAACATATGTATGTTAAAATAAACTAAAAAAAAAAAAAACAAAGTATTGGATATTTTTTATTTTTAAAAGTAAGTGATTGGAAAAATTACACATTTATATACATATGCTACCTACATGTTAGAAAAAAAAAGTAAAAAAAAAAATAGAAATATTTTGATACATTTTATATCTTACATAATTTTACAATATTTAAATGACAATCCAACCATCTGGTAAATTTGTTTCTCTTCTATAGGTGAAATTTATTTATCAACAAACTATCATCCACTGCGATGCACACAAAGGGTTGCCTTGACTGAAAAGGATGAACCCTTCAAGCAAAAAGTTTCAAAAATAACTCCAAAATAATTAACATTCCAAGAAAAAAGATATTTCCAATCTTTTATGATTTGCTTGAACTGAATAACTATTACATATGATTGCAATTTGACACTAGCTGATATACATTCTAAGAGTATAAGCCAGAAGTGAAAATATTTGATATGTGTCACTTTCCTCTATAGAGTACTTATGAAATGAAAATTGGTCTTGAAGAGTCTCATTCTATACTCAAGACCATAAACGACTTATGCATTGCATAAAAAGTCAAAATGACATTTTTTCACATTCCTTTGACCATTAGGAACAATTTCTAAAAATATACCAAGGTAACAACTTGGCAAATTTTCCATGTTAAATATAATGTGGCCTATTATAATCTCTCAATAGGCATAAAACAGATGATGCTCAAAATCATGCATCATTGATAGCCCATTCTTTCAATAACAATATATAAGCATTGGAATCTATAAGTAGAAGTTCAGCTCATATACAAAGAAGAAGCGACTTTGTTACAAGACCAGTAACAATTTACATTATTTAGAAATTTTTCTAACAGAATCAAGCATTAAATTAGAAAAACCAAAAAGATGATGAACCAGCATCAAGATCTCTAATAACATGCGACCTTTCCTCTCAAGGCTGAAAGATTGAGCAATAGTCGGAAGAGACTCGACGAATCATTCCCTTTAATGCCATATTGAATACACTAATATAAATAGGGGCAGATGCTTTGATGTTAGAGACAAGAGAAGTATTACAATAATTGTTAACATCTAACACTTACCTACAGAACTATATAAGAATCTCCACAGTAAAATTTACCATAATCAAATTTTGGTATAGGCACTGGGCAGAAATTTTCGATACGCTAGATATTTGTGCCCCTACAATTTTTCATTAAGTGTAACACAAGGAAAGAACCCTCCGTGTTTTTATTACATATGGAAAATCCTATTCATTCCAAGCTTTGAACCCAAAAAATATCTAAGCAAAGACGAAAAGGCTTAAAAAAGCTTAAAAGCAAAGTCCAAAGTAAGTTTGATCCAATCTTTAAAATCAGTCAAATCTTTTAAGAAATGTGTATATTTTAGAAATCAATCACATCATCTCTTAGAGTGGAGTTTAGATATAGAAGGATATGCTTTCTAACCAACACCTTGAAATGATGGATCAGAATTTTTCATTCAGATAGTCATGGTAGCTCACCAAAGCAACTTAAAACTAGGGAAAATCGAGGAGACACAACTTAACTCTACTCATCAAAAGAGTAATGTTTTCCTTTCCACCACGATCCAACACACCACCCACCATTCTGCTCACACACCACCCACCATTCCTCTCATAACTGAAAATCGAGGAGAGACAGCTCAACTCTGCTCATAAA
This sequence comes from Pinus taeda, assembly GCA_000404065.3. NCBI lineage: Eukaryota > Viridiplantae > Streptophyta > Pinopsida > Pinales > Pinaceae > Pinus > Pinus taeda. Next base: position 150,697 of record APFE030006050.1, read on the forward strand.
CAGAAGTAATGCCCACCCTTTTCGTGATGCAATATACAACTCGCCGTTCTAGGCTTCCAGGTCAAGGAAATATAACTTAGCTTAGCTAATCTCATCAGCAGAAGCAATTCTCGCCATTTTGGACTTCCAGGTAGAGGAAACAAAACTTCGCTTAGCTAATCTCAACAATGGAAGTAATGCCTACCATTCCAGGCTTCCAGGTCGAGGAAACACAACTTAGCTTAGCTAAACTCATCAGTGGAAGTAATGCTCACCATTCCGCTCATAACTGAAATGCCTTTCATGGTAATTGAAGAGAAATATGTAAATTTAGGAACAAAAGGAAGATGAGATAGATGTCACCCTTATTCACTCAACAGATGTGGATAGCTTAAGAAAAGTGTAGACGATAATGCTTAGTGAATTGATTCAAAAGGAAGGCCTTATGTTGTTATATCTCCTTGGAAAAATTCTACTCTTTTTCCTAGAGATGTGGGTAAATCTACATTATCTTTACTCTAGTCACTCTCCACACTTTTCTCTTGGTCATGCAAATTTTTGGGTGAACCTATGGATTAAGCCTTCAAATATACGATTCCCTATGTCCACTCAACTTGTAATGGTGGAAAAATTCTTAGTGCTAGATGGATTGTTTGACATGCTCTTCTTCTTAATGTGCCTTTGAGTTTGTTGTGGGTTGGGGAAGTCACTCTTTTCATTATTCCTTTAAAATCCTTATAGCTTGCGGCATGTGGCTTGATTCTTTAACAAGATATCACACGCTAGCATTTCTTCCCATAGAAGGAAAATACCTCTAACTACCAACAATTGGTAGCACGATGACCTTTCCTCTTATAGTAGTGACATATGAGGGATTGCTTGCTTAATGCAGACCTCTTTTCCTTTTTCTTATTTACTAAGTTGGTCGACTTGTTGTTTCTTCCAAAGTTGGTGTAGGTCAAGTCTTTGCACTTTTCTCATTATTGCCCTTATACAATCTGCCATAATAATGATGAAGTGGGATTATGATGTCACCTTTAGTATGTGTTTCCCTTTCTGTTAGGAATTAGAGTAAGCTTAAGACAATAACATGATTTGGTAGAAAAGGCTTTATGCCATATCCAACACATCGAATTGATCTCATGATATCAATTTTTAGCACATAATTTTGACCATTCTAGATCTAAATATCATTGATAACTCATAAATAGTTAAGCTTTTACAACTCGTGATAATGTGGTTTCAGACTTTTTTATTGTCTTGGGTCTCAAAATCTAACATCACCCCCACTTACAAGTTTTAATAGTTGTACCATTAACAATACCTTATATCATCTTCAATTTGAAGTTATTGAACAAAGCATCGACGAAGATATGCCTGAAAAAATTTCCAATATATGGATATTGAATAATTCATCTAGAAGTGAACAACTACCATGTATGAACATTCCCATTCTGTTGATTATCATCCTAATAGTTGATTTGATTTATTTGATTAATTTGAGGAAGCCAATTATTATGCTAAAATTCACAAATTTGATTTATTTTTATGACTAATAAGACTTCAAATATTGAAGCCTAACTATCATCATTGATATCTAAGATTCCACCCTAGCAGGTGTAACATGATAAGTTTGCTGAAGGGATCTAGGATTTAGCTTTGAATTCTTCATTTGGTGGTTTTGTTGGTTGAACACTAACCATGTTCACTTAATTTGGTGGTTTTCTTGGTTGAACACTAACCATATTCCATTGATATTGGTCATTTTTGGTTTACCACTAACCTTTTTCACTTTAACAATGTGGTGGTTTTGGATAACCACTAACCAATTTGATTTGAACAATGTGGTGACTATGCCAGTTTATCGCCAACCATCTTTACTTCATTGATTTACTACCCCCCTCCCCCTCCCAAAAAAAAAAGAAGGTCTAAGAGAGTATATTTTCATCAATATGATCTCCACCTTGAGGTGTATAAAGCACCATCTTTGATTCATGTTTTAATTTTAAAGAATATGTGGAAATGGATTTGGGTCATGAAAAAATTATCTCCAATACTTATTTGATAGATTTTTCCTTTTGTCATTTCTCCTTTTTTCCCATTTCTTTACCTTTGTCTTGATTTGATAGTAATACTTATGCAATTCATTTACTTGTTGATTCCATCTCCAAGAATTTATCTATCTAAAATGAATATTTTTCTTAACTTGCTTCTGTTGACAATTTCAGATAAGTGATTTGTCTACACATAATGAAGACAAGAATGGACATCAAAACATTGACTCTCCATATGATCAACTCTATGAAAATGTTGGGACTTATTACCTATATTATAAAAATCTTCAAGAAATCACGTGTTCACAAATTGAAATGGTTTGGAATAATCTAGAATATGTAAGTTGTTTCCCATATCATATCCCAAGCCATATTAATTTCTATTGAAAGATAATTCTTCCCAACGTTGAACAACCATCTTGCAAAGTACCTGACATTGTTCTTTTGCTTCTTCAATTTTGTTTTTGCTATAATTGTTGTTGTCGTTCTTTGCTCCTTCTTGTAACTCATCTTCAATCATTGTCTCCTTCACCCATTAACTGGAATATTCCAACTCAATTATAGTTTCTATTGTCTCAAAATCAGTGACAAAGTATCGTATCTCACAATTAGCATCAATCATTTGAATTATGCCTTGTTTTTCATGAGTCACATCAACCTTTTGCATGATTTCATTTGTATCACATGTTGCATCAATATTTAAGCTTCTTTGTATCACAACCTACATCAACCTTTTGTATGTGGTTATTTGTTGTAGATGTTGCAGCAATCATGTCATCAATTTGATTCTCATGCTCACTTGTCATGTTCACTTGATTATATGATGAAGTGTCACACTCAATTGATTATAAGTCACTTAGGGTGTTGGGTACTACTGATCGTGCACCCCAAAGTGTGGATTTACAATTAATTTTGGCAACTCTTTGAATTCCTTATTTCATTTTAGGTAGTTCTCCTACAATGCAATTATTACTTCATTCAATGACTTAAGCTTATGTTTAAATTTTAAGATCTAGAGAACATTTGAATTAAAAACCATGGGCTACATAACTTATGACATATTTTCTTGGACCATATATGATTATCTCATGTTGTAAATATGCTTGATCATGATTTGAGAGATATAACTTATTGTTCCCTTCATCAAAAGATTTTAATGATCAATATTGGTAGGCCATTTTTACTGTGTGTGAGTGTATTGTTTTCCAAATTTAATATGTCACACTGGACATGTAGAAATTTGATAGAAATTGCAACTACTCAAGATTTCAAATTGAAAAACAAGATACACAATTCTATTGTATTGATCTACATAATGAAAATCACAATTTAAAACAACATGCATAGACATGCAATAAGAAAAATCACAAGTGCACAATGATTTTTAGGGGAACCCAATTGGGAAGAACCCCTCAAGCCTCTTTGTATTAATCAGTTGAATAGAGAAACTATTACAATTGCTTGCTCCATCTTTGAGCACAACCTACAAAAGAATAACTATTCTCTTCGTTGAATGAGAAACGTTGGCCAACACTTAGCAAATTATTTGCTCCTCCAACATCTAATTTCCTTGTGCAATTCTTGAGGAAATTAGCTCCTAAAATATAGGAATTTCTTGTTATTTTCTTGCGCAATTCCCAAGGATTGATCTCCTGACTAATGCAACACTTGTACACTCAAACTAATATATAACTCATGTTACACTGCCTTGTCATCTCCACTTCAACTGAGGAGTTCAAATTCCTTACATGCATTAGCTATTTTGGGTTGACTAATCAGTTAATTGACAGATCTTTGAGTTATATTGTTGTTCCACTACACAACTGACCTTCAACTGACTTTATCAATAGTTAGAGGCCAATTAATTGAATACCATTGAGAATAACTAAACTGGATTGCTAAAATATACCAATCACACATGCACAACTGAACTCCAAGTCCTCTAACTTGAATTTACTGAGCTAACTAAGTGAAAAGAGCCATGTCATACTAGATAACTACCTCCAAGTTGTCCTGCTATTGTGGAAATTCGATTTACTCAATTTGACTAAGGCTAAAGTCAAATTCAACCTTTCTTGCTACATTTTTTTAACACTCCCTCTTAGCAATAAAGGGATTTTTCACCACCCCAATCCTGCACCTGTGGAATTCAAATTTACCTCTTGACAATGCCTTATCAAGATATCAACATCTTGCTCCTGAGTTGGAATGTACTATAGCAACATAATTCTCCCCTGCACACAGTCTCGCAAATGATGATACTAGATATCAATGTGCTTGGACCTATCGTGAAATACCAGATTCTCAGAGAGCTTGATGCAACTCTGATGATCACAATATATCATTGTTGGATCCATCTTCTAACTGAAAATGCCCACAAGTATTTTCCTCATCCATATGGCCTCACATGTTGCTTGATTTGCGACCATGTATTTATCCTCTACTGAGCTTAGCGCCACAGACTTTTACTTCTTGTTGTACCATGAAATAACTGCAGACCCAACTCTAAAGATAACGCCTAAAGTAATTTTCCTATCTGATGGACTCGCTGCCTAATTTGCATCAATGAAGCCTTGAAGCTTCACTCCCTCTATCCTCTTATACCATAATACATACTTGGTAGTGCCTCTGAGGTACCATAACTATAATATACCTATAGGGGGGATAATATGGGGTACAAACGGAGGTACCCGTGGGAATAATGTGATGTAATAATGTAATGGTCTGTAGTTAATAAATAAAATGGTTAACCCACATTATGCAAAGGACAACAAGTAGTTAGGAAATAATGTGATAAGCACATTGTAATGGATGTATGGTATTGAGAGACACATGGTAATTACCCATGGTATTGTATGTAGGAAGCCTATATAGAGGCTAGAGACTCTTCATTGAGATGTCAAGGATTATTGTATTGGAAAGCATATGGCTCGTGGAGAGTTCTCCTTCCTTAGGGAGTGATTGTATTGTGTTACCCTACCTCAAGGGTTTTATTAAGAAAAAGAGGCATTTCTATATTTCGATCTTGTTATTTTTGGGCGTATTTTCTATTTTCATATATTTGCAGGTTTGATTTACTACAAGTGGTATCAGATCACTTTCTTGGGCGATGAGGGGGAGAATTTCTTTTCATTTTTTGAAGGAATTTTTTGGGGCGACAAGTTTGCAAATCAGATCTAAAACTTTTGGTGAAAATTTTGCAAAAGAAAATAATAGACCTGGATTCCTTGCAAAAAAAAAACAATTTCAAAACAAAAAAAAAAAAAATTCGAATAAGAGTCTGGATGAGGGAGATACCGTTGATTTAAAATCAGTTGTGTTGCAGAATCGTTTCTAACAACAATTCGTGGACGACAACTCTCTTGTCAATTTTTGCAGTTTTTGCGTAGAATTTCACAAAACAGATTGAAGATCTGAGCTCCTCTTGAAAAATCACCCAATTTCGAAAGAAAAAAAAAACGGTCGAATTAGAGTCTAGATGAGGGAAATATCATTGATTTAAAATCAACCATTTTTTTTGTGACGGCAGGACAATTGTAGTGCGGTTTTGAGTTCCTGAGTGCCCAGATCACGATTTCAACCACCTAAGAAGATGCAGAATGGTTGTTCCATTTCCGAAAATGGACTATAGTAAGGATTCATAGCCATATTGATTGAGTTGTGGCCATTTTCAATTTTCCGCATAAAGTAGGTAAAACAAAAATTCAAAACCCTTATTCTTTTTCATGGCTTCTACTAAGTTGTGGTTTACAGGAAAAGATGATGGCCCTACTATTGAAGAATACCTAAAAAAGGAAAAGTCAACAAATATGAGATTTTGGAAAAATAAAACATGGCTTATTTTTAAAGATGAGGCTGCCATATGGTGGGACTCACTTAACAGAAAGAAGTTGGTAAGCCTTCTCGAAGAAGAATTTGAAAAAATCCTTTTGGAAAAATGGTCTCATGCTAGAAAACAGGATAATGAGAAGCATAAGGGGTTATTTTCTGTTGGTATCTCCTTATTACAGGTTCATGGATCTATTCAGAAAGAGAAGATCATTATGTCTATCAATCCTAGTTGCAAGCATAATTTTGTTAATGATTATTTGGCTAAAAGATTGCGAGTCCCAGCCAAACAAATGGAGCACACACAAGTTTATAATGAGGAGGTGCAAGTTTATAAAGATTTGAATATTTATATGGGTAAGTATGTATTGCATTCTGATTTTATGCTTCAGATATGGTTGATGTGGATGTTGTTTTGGGATACCCTTGGATGGAATCTGTTGATACTATCAATATTAATGTGCAGAAGAAATTCCTGAAGCTTTGGTATGAAAAGAAGACAATTACATTACAGGATATTTCCATCACTAAACAGGTAGACTCCAAGGAGGTCGAAGCATAAAATATTGTAGGTACTGACACATCATATGAGGAGTCTGTGGTGGAAGTAATATTGGAAGATAAGCAACAACCGCAGGGGCCACAACAGGTACCAAATACCACTCAAGCTCCATTAGGTGGTGAATTACAGAAAGATACACCATTATTTAAAACTTCAGCATATCACCACCCACACCACTCAGCTAGACAACAACCAACAAGGGGACAAAGAATTAACATGAAGGACAACAACCCTTGAATGACACAAAGTGAGGCAAGGCGATGCACCCATCTTAGGCCAGCGAGGCATCAACTATATCGAGTAATCATCTTTCTCTTGGATGGCTAGATGCACGTGCATGGTACTAGTGGAATACTCTTTTGAGTAGAACTTATTATTTGTGTTTTTCTCACGTTTCAGGGACGAAACATGTTTAAGCGGGGTGGAATGTAGTATACCTAGGGGGGATAACATAGGGTACAGAGGAAGGTACCCAAGGGAATAACGTGATGTAATAATATAATGGGCCATAGTTAATAAATAAAGTGGTTAAACCACATTATGCAAGGGACCACAAGTAGTTAGGAAATAATGTGATAAACCTGTTGTAATGGATGTATGGTATTGAGAGACCCATGGTTTGTATGTATGAAGCCTATATAGAGGCTAAAGACTCTTCATTGAGATGTCAAGGATTATTGTATTGGCAAGCATATGGCTTGTGGAGTGTTCTCCTTCCTTAAGGAGTGATTGTATGGTCTTACTCTACCTCAAGGGTTTTGATTAATAAAGAGAAGCAATTCTATATTTCGATCTTGTTATTTCTGGGCATATTTTCTATTTTCATGTATTTTCAGGTCAAATCTAATACAATAACGCATGCTTTGTTGCCTTCCAATACAGCTTGTTAGGCCTCGCCGTGACTTGAATCAACTGGTTTACTGAATAGCACATGTCGGGTCTTGTGTTCACAAGATACATCAAAGATCCCATAAGCTACCTGTAAATGGTAGCATAAACCTCTTCACCTAAAGTGGCGTTCTCCTTCCTCCAATTTGTAGCTAGAGGGGTGTCCATGGGCTTACAATTCTTCATGTGAAATATTTGAAGTATTTTGGAGGCATACTTCTCTTAGACACAAACAATTCACCATCAGCTTGCCATACTTCCAACTCGAGGAAGTAATGCATTAAGCCCATGTATTTCATCTCAAATTACCTTGCAAGAGGGGATCAAATACTCATCACCTGTCAGTATTAAATCATCAACATATAAAACAAGAATAAGAAACTTACCATTTACCACAATGTGATAGAGGTTTGCATCTACTTCACTTTTGGTGAAGCCCAATCCACTAATCTAATTGTTGATATGAGTGTACCATGCTCAGGGTGCTTCTTTGAGACTGTACAATGCTCTCCTAAGTTTGAACACATGTGACTCCTGATCATATGTCTCAAATCCTTTTCGCTGCTCCATGTACATTTCCTCCTTAACAACATCGTTGAGAAAGGTGGTATTTACATACATCTGGTGGATTTTCCACCCCATTTGCATAGCCAATGCTAGAATGGATATGATTGAGGAATATCTTGCAACTAGTGCAAAAGTTTCCTCATAGTCCACTCACTCTACCTAAGAGAATCCCTTGGCAACAAATTTGGCCTTGTACTTCTCGATGCTCTCATCAACTGCATGCTTCACTTTGTAGATCCATATGGAAACAACCACTGATCTCCCTTTTGGTCTCAACACCACCACCCATACATTATTCTTCATGATGGATTTGTATTCTCCCACCATGGCATCAACCCAAACAGGTTGAGAAACTACTTCCTCAAATGAAGAAGGATATGTCTCAATGAGCTTTGTCATGAGATCCATGTAACCAATGTACCTATCAGGTGGCCTCCTCTGCCTGCGTTGTGATTTAGGGGCTCCCACATTCTCCCTAGCATCCTGCAACAATTTCTATCAGCTTCTTTGGTTCTCTTTCTCCCCTCTCTGGAAAATTATAGTTTAGTGGGTACCTCCACTCCGCCTCTTGTCTGCTCCACCACATGTGGCTACTCCACAACCTCCTAAAGCTAATCCTGAGGCTCCTCCTTTGGAGCTAGAAGCTCCTGCTCTTATGGGATACTCAACTCTCGTTCCAGAGAGCATCTCATGGCCTTCTACTCATCAAACTTAACATCTCTCCTTACAATTGTCATCCTCAGTGAAGGTATATACGCTTAATAATTGTGTGGAGTTTCAGCGTATCCTACAAAAACTCCCAACTTTGTTGTAGGCTCATGTTTCTTCCTTGAATCCTTTGAGACATGACAATAAACTGAAGCTCCAATCATTCTGAAATGAGACACATTCTACTTCCTCCCCGATAAAGCTTCCTCTAGTGTGATCATACCAAGTATTTTATGAGGACTCTGGTTCTGCAAGTAGATTGTTGTGTTGCATGCTTCTGCCCATAGATGTAATGGAAACCCTTGATCATGCAACATGGCCCTTGTTTCTCCCACTATGCTTATGTTCTTCCTTTCAACTACCCCATTTTGTTGTGGGTTATGGGGTGTTATCAGCTCTCTTTGAATACCTTATTTCACACAGAAATATTTGAAGGCATGTGATGTTGAGATTGCAACAAGATGATGGAGCTTAGTGAAAAGAGTCGCCTTCACTAAGTGGGCCCGTAGGCAAATTATGGCGTAAAGTGATCCAGGTGGATATTGGTGGCCACCTGCCAAGTCCACTTGGACCCCCACCATTGTCTTTCTCAGCATTTTCAGTTTCCTTAATTGTAGCACAACTTACTATTTTTAGCAGTTTTTCGGGTCCTGAACTTCCGGAGCCGTTTT
>APFE030006050.1:163023-202122 GCA_000404065.3 Pinus taeda
ATGGACCGGTGTTGCTGTTTCCACAATGATAGTGCTCGAATAGATCTTTCTAATGAGCTATTGTACGCGTCAAACGGAGATCATATGCTAAAGTTACGACCCCGGGAAGTTGATGTACCAACTTACCCCCAAACGGGGCCCACAATTTGGCGTTTCATCTCCTAGGGTTAGGTTTTGGAATGTTAAGGGTTTTTCATTGTTTCTCAACAATAAATAGGCCTTCGAGTCTCATTGTAACACAGTTCGGAACAGTGAACAATACCAGAAGCACGGATGGATTGCTGCGCGCCTGTGCCTGCCCGCGCCCTGCTGTGCTTCTGATCCCCCTTTGCGCGCCTACGCCTGGCAGCGCCGCTACTAGGCTGCCTTCCCCCCTGCTTCCCGCCTGGGCCTCCTGCCCTTTCTTTCTCCAAGGCCTTCTGCCCTCCTCTCCCTTGGATCCTCCGCTGGAGCGCCTGTTGCGCTGAGGCCTCGGCCTGCCATGGATCCCCCCTTCCGGGATCTGGATGATCTGATGAAGTCCTTCGCCTCGCTCATCCCTGAGAACGCCTCGGAGAAAATCCGCCCTTCAGCCTCAAAATTCATTAAAAAACTCGATGAAATTCTGGAAGTCTCGCTCCCCCCAGCCCTATCAAGAAGATCAGCTGTTGCACTTGCAGAGAGAGGCCTGGTTGGCCAGTTCACGGGGCTATGGCCTTCACCCCGTACTGTCCAACGCTGGGTAGAAAGAAACTGGATCTCGATGGTCCAAGGAAAGATAACAATAAGATTTTGTGGAAGGGGGTTTTTCACCTTCCTCTTCGAGATAGTGGAGGACCGTAATCTCATCTTCCGAAATGGGCCTTACTTTATGGATACTCGAGGTCTTTATCTCAATAGATGGACCCCCAATTTCGATCCTGAGATGGATGTTCCCAATGCTGTTCCGGTATGGGTTTGCCTTCCCCACCTGCCTCTTCATTGCTGGGGAGATGAATCTGTAAGAGCCATTGGGAACGCTGTGGGGAAATACATTGACAGATCAGAGCCAAAGGAGAACATGCATGCATGTGCTCGGATATGTGTTGAAGTGGATCTGGGAAAAGGGTTACCAGAAGCAATCAAACTCAAAGTCGACCAGTGGACGCACATACAGCAAGTGGACTACGAGCAGCTGCCATTCAAGTGCAAGGTATGTCATGAATACGGACATTTTGCTAATAGATGCAGTAAATCTAAAACTTTAGACTTCGTTAACAATGTAGAAACACCAGAAGAAGCATGGGAAATTGTCAAGAGGAAAAAACCAAACCCCCCTCCAGGAACATCCTCAAAACCCCCCTCTGAATCCCTCATCCCCCCTTCCCAGCCCTTGGGAGCTGGCCCTTCCTCCCCTCTCTCCATCAACCCTTTTGAATCTCTATCTACAGAGGACCCCCCTTCCCCTCTCCCCTCCCCAAAAGCCCCTATGGAAACCCCCTCCTCTCCTTAGCAGAGCTCCCCCACCCCAACAGTTGGAAGAATCCTAACTAGGAACAAATCGAAAGAAAACATCACCTCCACTGACCCTCCAAGAAAAGCAGGAAGGAAGTCAAACAAAGAGATAAGGGATGAGACAACAGCTAAAGAAATGGCCACGGGGACTCAGCAGCCAATGGACTCATATTTAGACAAGACCAAAGGAAGTGGAGAGAAGATGAAGGAGAAATCCGGGTTCCACAACAAAAATGGTAAATGATGATTTTGGTCTCTTGGAATTGTAGGGGGATGGGCTCCTCCCTAAAAGCCAATGCAGTCCGATACCTTCTCAAATTAGAACATCCAGACTTCCTCCTACTCCAGGAGACCAAAATTACTAACCAGGAATTCCAAAACAACATGAAAAGAAGTAGAAATTATGAAGGAATAGCTATGAGTGCAATGGGAGCCTCAGGTGGAATAGGGACAATTTGGGACAAAAGCAAATGGAAACTCAAAGATCACAGGCAGAACAGATGGTGGATCAGGGTAGACATGCAAAGCTCAGTCACGACAGAAGAGTTCTCTATATATAATGTCTACGCCCCTCCCCACTTCAGAGACAAAGCTTCTTGCTGGGAGTCAATCTCCCTAGACCTTTTGATTGCCCATGGAAGGAACATCTTCCTGGGAGGAGATCTGAACTTAATCAGGAGTGCAGAAGAGAAGATGGGAGGGAACTTCTATGCTGATCCCTCAAGAGAGGCATTAGAATAAATCATTCAAACACACAATCTAGTAGACATTCCTCCCAAAAACGGGCGCTTCACTTGGTCAAATAAGAGGACAGGTAAAAACAATATCAAAGAGAGGCTGGATCGGATTTTGGTTCAAGAGAGAATAGTGGCTAATTTTCCAAGAATTCAAAGCACAATTATCCAAGGCTTCATTTCAGACCATAAGCCAGTGGCCCTACAATTGGACAAAGGGGAAAATATGGGACCTCTTCCCTTTAAATACAATAAAACGTGGGACAACAGAGAAGACTTCATAAACCTGATAAAGGATCAATGGGCAAGGGATATCTCGGGATCCCCTCATTTCATCTGGGAAACCAAGCTTAAACTCCTTAGGACTGCCATCAAGCAATGGGCTCGGCAATACGCAGTGGAGCAAGGAAAAAAGAAAAGCGATCTCCAAGTGAAACTAAATCAGTGGAGCCAAGAAAAGGAAAATGTTCAAGTCAGTGAAGATGATCAAAGAGCAGAAAACGAACTATACAAGGAACTGTACAATCAGAATCATTTGGAAGAGGAAGAGCAAAGACAGAAATCAAGATGTCTCTGGCTCAAATCAGGTGATAAAAATACCTCTTTCTTCCATAATAATCTCAAACTAAGGCGAGCAGGGAATAACATTGAAAGGATAATGGTGGATGGAAGGGTTGAAACAGAACAAGAGAAGATCAAGGAGGCAGCGTCCCAACATTTTAAAACTCTCTTAACTGTTGATCCTCATTACCTGGAAAACCAGGATTTCCTTAGTATAATCGAGAACAAGATCTCAGAAGCCCAAAATGCAGACCTGGACAAGGAGATCATGTTGGAGGAAATTGAATGGTCTTTGCACAGCATGCCCCTAGACAAGGCCCCTGGGCCAGATGGTTTCACAGTGGCCTTTTACAGATCTCACTGGGAAATTATCAAGAAGGATTATATAAGAATGGTTAAAAACTTCTTCACCAAATGTAAAATGGGCAGCAGCATCAAATCCTCCCATCTGGCTCTGATCCCCAAAGACCCTAACCCTCAATCCTTTGATAGATTCCGCCCTATATCATTGTGCAACGTATCTTACAAAATCATTTCAAAAATCTTGGCAAACAGGATTAAAAAAATTCTCCCTTCTCTCATTTCTGAAAACCAAGGAGGCTTCGTCCCCAGGAGGCATATCACGGATAATGTAATTCTCATACAGGAGGCAATTCACAGTAGTATGTCAAGAAAGGAAAGGGGAATGATCATCAAACTTGACATGGCAAACGCCTTTGACCGGGTTAACCATTCATTCCTCCAGGCCGTCTTGAAGACTTTTGGTATCTATGAACACTTTATTAGCAGGATCATGGAATGCATTTCCTCCAACTGGACTGCCCCCCTCATCAATGGTAGGCCCGGTATCGCCTTCAAAAGTTCAAGAGGACTGAGGCAAGGATGCCCATTGTCTCCCTTTCTCTATATCATCATGGCTAAAACTCTAAGCCTGCATCTGGAGAATAAATGAAGGAAAAAGGAAATAACAGGGATCGATATAGTCCGAGGGTCCAAAGGGATTAACCACTCTCTATTTGCTGATGACACCCTCTTAATTAGAGGCGCTTCTAGCCTTATGGCTTGAAGATTCAAGGAAACGCTGGACCTCTTCCTCCAAGCTTCTGGAGGTAAATTAAACAACAACAAATGTATGATCTACACTTGGAATGTCCCAAGACATATAACCCAGAGAATCTCCCTAATCATGGAGATCCCTGCCCAAGGGAATTGGTCCTACTTTATGTACTTGGGGTTGCCCTTAGTCAAGGAAACGATCAAATCTGAGATATGGGTTAAATTAATTGAAAAATTGAGAGGGAAGCTTCAGAGCTGGGGAGTGTATTGGCTTAACTTAGCAGGCAGAACAATTCTCATTAAGGCCATCCTTTCAGCCCTCCCAATCTATCAATTCGCCACCACTCTTGCTCCAGCGAGCATCCACAAGCACATGGAGCTGATAATCCGAAGTTTTTTGTGGCAAGGAGGGAAGCAAGATACAAAAAAGTTCAGCTTGGTCAAATGGAGTAAGGTCATTCTCCCTTTAGCAAAAGGAGGGCTAGGAATAAGATTTCCAAGGTTAGCAAACATGGCTACGGGCTTCAAACTAATCTGGAGGATTCTCAGTGAGCGAGGTGCCTGGTGGACAGAGATCATCAAGAGAAAATATCTGAATGGGGCCAACAGCAATATCCTCACAGAATCCATTATTGATAGACAAAGTACTCTAGTGTGGAAGTTGATCAAGAAATCCCTCCCCCAATTTAAACCTCATATCTCACGAGCTCCGGGCAATGGGAGAGGCATCAGCATTTGGGAGGACAGAATTATGGGCTCGGAGGCTAGAGGGTCTATTCCAAAATTCGGTGCTCTGCAACAATGGATGAAGGAGGCAAACATCAAAACTCTCTATGACATCTCTCTCTGGGATCAAAACTGCTGGAAAGGTTGGAAATCCCTCGCCCTCCCCAATGACCTCAGGAACACCTAGACTGATCTCAAGTATTCTCTCATTGGCTCATCTCCTATAAATTGTTTGGCAGAGGACAAGTGCGTTTGGGATCCAAACGGAGGCTGATACACGGTCAAGGAAGGCTACAACATCCTCCAAAACGCCTCTGCAATAAATAGTTGGTCTCTTCACAAAGCAGTTTGGAAAGTAGAATGCCTGCCAAAGGTTAAATTGTTCAATTGGACCCTCCTTCATGGCAAAATTCTTACTGCAGAAAACCTAAGGAAGAAGGGCATCTATGGGCTCTCAATATGCTGCATGTGTAGGGAGGAGGAGGAAAGTTGTAGTCACCTCTTTATCGAGTGTCCCTTTGCTAGGTCCTGCTGGAATCTCATCACCAGCCTTATAACCATAGGCGACCTCCCCAACCAGATCACCCTCCTTCAGAAAAGATGGGAACAAAGCCTTCCCCAAGCTAGCAAAAAAAAGAACCTAGCTACAAGGATGTGGAACAGCATCCCCTCAAATCTATGCTGGCAGATCTGGATTGCCAGGAACAAGTGCATATTCAACAACATGAAGCCAGACATTTCCAGGACTCTTGCTAAAGCGATTGCACTAGTCACTGAGACCATTGAAACAAATGGGATAAGCCAGATAGATCAGGAACTGATAGATGCAAGCCACAAAGAGTGGATGAACAAATTCAAGTATGACACAAGAATTCAAAACAAAGAATTCAAAAGAAAAGGAAATCTGGACTGGAAACTGAGAGGAACTAAGGAAGAAGTCAACAACTGGATACAAAAGCAAAAAAGACCTACTCTCCATTTCGATGGCGCTTCAAAAAATAACCCGGGTCAAGCTGGAGCCGGAGGAATAATCAAGGATTCTTAGGGGAAAACCATAGTCAAATATGAATGGGGACTAGGCAGCATGACCAACAACAAGGCGGAGGCCTACAGCCTCCTCCTGGGGACCTCTATCGCCAGAAATCTAGGCCTCCAAAACCTTCTTATCATGGGTGACTCTGCAATTATATAACGGCCTTGACCTCTGGGAAAGATTTCAAGCAAGTGGCACTAAACAGTATTAAAGACAGGATAATGGAGACTCTAAGAAGCATCAATGAGGTCACCTTCAAGCACGTTCTCAGGGGAAACAATACAGAGGCGGATGAACAAGCAAACAAGGCCACGAACAGGCGGACAGGTCAGGTCAAGGAAAACGATGAAGTTTACGAAAAAGCCATCCCATAGACAGGCTTTCCACACCCCAATGCTCCTGCACACAAGTCACCTCAGGAATCAACTCATAAGTACTCGTTCATCTCCCAAATCCCCCTCCTCTCTCACAAATCCTCTCGGGATCCAAACCTGGCAGCGAAAGAATCTAATCCTCTCTTAGGATCCGGGTATGATCTCTAAGCACGGTCCCCTCATGATTCAGCCTCTGAGCAGCGCAGCCATTCTCAGGGCGCGAGATCGAGACCATCCCCTCTGCAAGCGTTTTCACATCAGAGACATCATTTCTGAGGATCTCTCCCCTCCCAAGACCAGATCTTCTCAGAACTGGACGATGCATCGAGACAAGCTCTCTATCTCTATTTATTCCTGCATTGCTATGAGTCTCCTTACAGTGCATTTCATCGCAAGGCTCCATCTCAGAGATCTCTCCAAGCGAAGGCTCCTTCCTGAAGCGGTCATCTCGTATGAGGATCCAGTGCTATGCCTCCCGATTCTGGTAAATGATAGAGTTTGCTCTGTTGTTTTATTTGATACTGATCTTTTGTGTCTCGACAG
This sequence comes from Pinus taeda, assembly GCA_000404065.3. NCBI lineage: Eukaryota > Viridiplantae > Streptophyta > Pinopsida > Pinales > Pinaceae > Pinus > Pinus taeda. The sequence continues at coordinate 169,524 of APFE030006050.1, forward strand.
TTGCAGAGGCGTGGGCTCACCCTCGCAGGCTATTTTCTTCCTCATTCAGTGCTCTTTGCTCCCCTCTTCCCTACTCTTACTTCACTGCATCAGCGCTTTTCTCCCAGACCATCCTCTTCTCCAGGACCCTCATCTCTACCATCTCGGTCCAACTTCTTGTAATCTGTTAAGCATGGCGGACAATCAAGATCAGCAGAATCCTAATGAACCAGCAATTAATCTAGACAGGCTCTTCAGCAAAGATTGCACCATGTGCAAAGCCCATACAGTCATGATCAATAAATTCGTTAAGCATTTCAATGAGCTGAAGGAAGATTACGAAGCGGACATCAGATCAAAGCGGAAGAAACTAGAGAAGCAGAAGGTAGAAATCGAAAATCTGAAAGGAAGATGCAGCCATCTAGAGGAAGCGGTTCAGCAGATCAGATCTCTCACTCAGAGCCATCAAGCTGAGACATCCACAAGAATCAGTGCTAGGAGAAACCCAATGCCGGATGATTCAGTTACTCAGAAACTCCCTTAAGTTATTATGGTCTGTCAATTTCGTAGGATAGGTGGTGTGTTTGTCAGGCAATATAGCCGTTTTCTCTTTAATTTCAGTCACAGAGGCAGCATCGAGGAATACGAGTCTGCGTATCCGGTTTTGATCCTCTTTGCCCCCACCTCCGATAACTATGTAATAGACCTTTGGTTCTGAATTTTATAATATAAAAGTAACCGACTTTGTTAAAAAAAAAAAAAAAAAAAAAAAAAAAAAAAAAAAAAAAAAAAAAAAAAAAAAAAAAAAAAAAAAAAAAACCAGTTTCGGAACATTCAAGGCATAGCCGCACATCTCTTCTCAAAGATTAGCTCCATCGCCCTAGCTGGTTTATTTCCAATTCTGGTTGTAAGCATATTTCGGTATTTTCCATTAATAAAAGGAAGCATTATTTCCGCTGCATCTTTGTGTATATGGTTATCTCTATATTGTATTGCGTTCCTGTTTAAATCTGGATCACAAAGTCTATTTTTAGACATATGGATCATGTCTATGAGTTGCAGGATGTTGTTTATGGATGATTGGTGAAGTTGGCAAAAATAGATGGACTTCTATTTTTAGACAACAGCTGTGACACTATCAAGTCTAATGATAGAGCAGTCAAATATTATTAGCTTATAATAATATTTATACTATAAATTTTATCTTATTCTCTTGGAGCACTTCAGTTTGAGCTACAGATGTGGCACATGCAGCTGTTAGAAGGAAATACGTTTTCTTTGTAGGTCAGTTGAGTTGTTGCATGCATGACTTCAGTTAGAACTCAATCAGTTGAGTTTGGTGGAGTTGATTGTGGAGTTGACGGAGTTGTGTTCAGTTTGACTTGGTTAAACTAGTTTTAATTAGTCTAACTGCAAATAGACTAATGATGAGTTGTTAAACTAATTATTAACTCATAATGCAACTAAAGAATACATCAGCTAACTCAGTTGCATGTCAGTGTGTGTTCAGTTCAGCAGCGACAAGTGTTAGAGGATCAGATTGCTATCATTTGTGACTATAGTTGTGCATGATGATTTGCACAATCAATGGGATTGAGTTATGCCAATGAGAATTGGTCAATACCAAGTGATTATAGCCTTTGCTCACGTGATTCCCAGTGTGAGTGATTCTTTTGAGGTAAATACGAGTTTGGTTCAACCATTCTCATCCATTCTTGAGCAGGTATTGAGAAGTGGAGGCAGGCAAGCAGTGGAATAGATATGGAGATCAGATCTGAGCTGTATTGTGTGTAACAGGTGGAGATAGTGCTGGTTACTTGTGAGAAGTATTGACTATTGTAATGTTACATGTTCGCAATCATTAATATACAGATAGTGTGGGGTTTTTAGCTGTAAGCTTTCCCCGGGTTACATATTGTGTTAATGTGTGCATGCTCTTGATGTTTTATTGTTATTGATGCTGCTATATTGATGATCAAAGTAGAGGAGCTTATGTATTGTGTATGTATCTCGCAATAGTACATGATCAGGATAATCTCCATTGAATATGTGTTTATTATTCAAAAGTTCTACATGTGAAACAAATTCACCTCCATAATCGCTCCTGAGAGCCTTTACCTTCTTCCCAGTATCCTTCTCAACCAATGCCTTGAATTCAAAAAAAAATTGAGAAAACTTCATCCTTCTTTTGCATGAAGAAGATCCAACATTTTCTAGAAAAATCATCAATAAAAATAACATAGTACTTATGTTTTACAGTGGTGGTTGTAGAAAATGGTCCACAAACATCAAAGTGGACTCACTACAAGATTGCATTTGCTTTTCTATCTCGGCCATGGAAAGTGGATTTGACATATTTCCCCACTGTGCAACCCTTGCAGACATCCTGTTCGTCAGGGGAGCCTTTAGGGAGACCAGTGGTAATTTGTTGCATGATTTTTAAGGCACCATGGTGTAGATGACCCAATCTCTCGTGTTAGAGTTCTCCAACATCTCGGCTCTTCACTTTTTCAGCCTTACTACTCAATGCAGTTCAATCTCCCACCTCAATTTTGTATAGGCTATTCACTCAAACCTCGATCTACTTCACTTGCGTGGTAGCTATGTGTCTGAGAAAGGATTCCCCTTTACTAAAAATAACATCATAGCCTTTATCCTTCAACACTACTACAAATATTAGGTTCTTCTTGAGCCCAAGTACAAACAAAACATCTTTGAGGCAAAGAGGAGAGGCATTCTCCCTCTCAAAGGTGACAGTACCAATTCCTTTAGCACTATACCTCCCATCATCCCCCATTTCGACATGCATTTGGAGATCCTTCTCCTCCAGGCTACTGAAAAAATCCTTGCACCCTGTCATATGGAACGAGGCACAAGAATGAAGGTACCGCACACTCCCCATAACAATGTTGGCCATGCATGCTACTATGGTGAAGTATAATTTGAATTGTGAAGACAATGCTTCACCTCTTACTCCTCCTGAAGGCTTCTTGGTAGATTTCTTGTGCATAATTTTTTTTTTCATAGTGCATGTATTCGTGGCAGTGGAAGCATTTTATCTTGCTCAAGTCTTTCTTCTTGTCATTATTTTGGTTGGAATAAGGTTTGGTATGGGTTTTCTTTCCTTTTCCCTTCTTCCCCTTTCCAACCAATGCAAAATTCTCTTCATCCTTAACGTTGGATGATGTTCCATCTCTATTATTTCTCCTAAACTCTTATTGAACCAAATCAGACCATAACCTTTTCCAATTCAGTAATTGTTCCCTTCCATTCACAGAGTCCTGGTAGTTGTGCTAGGATTTTGGAAGGCCTAGAAGAGTTAGGATCACCATGACACGTTCTAAAACATTCATACCAACCCCTCCAAGCTCATTTCGAACTTGTGTAAACCTGGATAGATATTGTGGAATAGTATCATTCTTTTGCATTCTAATGTTTCGAAGTTTGTCTTTCAGGTCCAATTTTCTATGGTCACTAATATTTTTGAATAGCTTAGTTTGTGTCTTCCACATAGAAAATGGTGTCTCTTTGCCATGGACATTTGAGACCACATGGTCTTTCACACCTTCCAAAAGAATTTTACTGGCCTTTGCAACATCCTTCTTCCATTGGGCTAATTGTTGTGCATCAAACTGCTGGGGTTTTGCAATGTCAGTTTTAACATATTCTAACACACCATGCTCATCAAGCACTACTTCCATTTGATCCTTCCAGGTTATGAAATTCGAGCTACCCTCTATGGGACACTCCAATCTCAATCCGTTGAAAGACATTCTCCCAATCCTAAAGAAAAAATTGTTGCATAGAAGCTGTAAATTCAATATTCTCGAGGGATATGTTTGAAACACTGGTTCTAATGTGATTTCAAGGCTTTGATACCATGTTTGATATAAATAGAAACTACTCAAGATGTAAAACTAAAAAACAAGAGACACAATTATACTTTATTGATTTGTGAAATGGAAATCATAATTTAGAACAATGTGCATAGACATGCAAAAATAAAAACCACAAGTACACAGTGATTTATTGGGGAGCCTAACTGGGAAAAACCCCTCAAGCCTCTTTGCATTACTCAAATGAATAGAGAAACTATTACAATTTCTTTGTCCAACTTTCAGCACAACCTACAAAAGAATAAATATTTTCTCTTGTGAATGAGAAACTCTCTCCAACACTTAGCAAATTATTTTCTCCTCCAACCTCCTATTTCCTTGCACAATTCCTAAGGAAATTTGCTCCTAAAAGATAGGAATTTCCTTCCATTTTCTTGTGCAATTCCCAAGGATTGATCTCCTGACTCTTGCAACACCTGTACACTCAAACTAGTATACAATTCGTGTTGCACTACCTTGTCATCTCTACTTCAGCTGAGTAATTCAATTCATTAGCTATTTTGGGTTGATTGATCAGTTAATTGATATCTTTCTGAGTGAGACTATTGTCTTACTACACAACTAACCTTCAACTGACTCTATCAATAGTTAGAGGTCAGTTAACTTAATACAACTGAAAGACAATTGAACTGGATTGCTAAAATTTAGCAATCACACATGCATAACTGAACTCTAAGCCATTTAACTCGAATTTACTGAGCTAATTAAGTGACAAGAGCCATGTTACACTAGTTAACTGCCTCCAAGTTGTCCTGTTGATGTGGAAATTCAATTTACTCAATTTGGCTAAGGCTAAAGTCAAATTCAACCTTTCTTGCTACATTTTTTTAACAAGACAACATAAGCATCAAAGGAAATAATGACCATCAAAGAGCACAAATTTCCCTTAGATCCCCTTATTCAATTGGAGGTGACTTATGATAAGAAGCAAAAAAATGGATTTTATTTGGGTATCCATCTTAGGATCACATTATTATGTGCAAATATAATGATATATATTTTTAATGGTCTTCATGACCTTCACAGCTTAGCTTTATTTGATGTATTTTTCCTTATAACCATTTTCAGGAAGAAAAAACTCCTTAATGATAACAAGAATTCAGACCTTCAACTGTACTACACTAGACTTTGAATATGTCTTTGACAATAATAATGATTTGTTGGTGAATTTTTATTATTATGGAGACCCAAGGGTTCGACTGGAGGGTGCCAAAAAATGGCCCATTGTAGTATAGCACAACACTGGCATTTTTTTATCTTATGCAAGGGAAGAAAGTCTCACCTGAGGCGTGCTAAGACTTATGAGTGATGATGAAGGTTTAGATGGTGATAGAATACATTTCATTGATTAAAATATGATTTGACACTCATTATCATTCATAGATCTAGTAACTACTCCTTACACAAGAAATAAATAAATGCATTGCATATAACTTAGTTTGAAACCTTAAAGAAATTTTTTAAAGTAGGCACACATACATGATCACATCTATACATAAAACCATAGATATTTCCCTGCAACAATCATCTCTTTTATATTCAAGTCAGTTCAATATTACATATACAAATCCATATTGGCTCAGTTAGATATGTTCATAATTTCTCCCAAGTCTCTCTTTGCAAACTAAAAATTACAACAAGATTACAATAAACATGTATTTTCATAGTATAGGTCTTGATTCTGGCAACATAACGACCTTCTTCTATCTCCACTTGCAACTCACTCTACATGTCTATATATAGTTTTTGTCCCTTTTAACTTGTCTACACTCACTTGACATAGTTAGTTTTAACCACCTTAACAGGATCCATGCTTGCATGATCCTTTCAACTTTACCAATTTGATCCTTCTTTTGCGGACTTTAACAGGGAGTGTTAGTTTTTGTAGCATTAGAGGTGTTATAGTCTTGAAACTTTGTGGAAAGGCTAAAACACAAAAGTTCTCCATAACCCAGAAATTGTTTTTGGAAATTCCACCTAGAAGTGTCTCAATTAGATTATTAGCCTATTTTTAATTATTTACTAAGTCTAAACTTAGGAAAAGGGGTTAATTAATCAGAATTAATTGAGATAAGGTGTGAATCATCTAGAAACTCACAAATATTGACTTCGATATGATCTTGGCCCTTGATTAGGTTTTAATCTTGGCTATTGGAGGTCCAACAGAAGATTATAAGAAGAAGTTGATGAGTAGATGAGTTGCAATTTGGTCGTTTGAAAATGCATGCAGAAATTGCTTGCCCTAGTACATGATGGGTGCTTGTGGCTAGGAGGGCCTATACCCATCACTGACATGCTGATCCGTAGAATCACACACCTACCACATGAGGGTTTGAATCCGGCGAAGGAGTTTGGCATGCATTTTCGGACAACCAAATTGCAACCTCATCATTCTCAACAAAACCTCTTAATCCTATACTCGTTGATTCTTTATTTTCCACTACTATCTTCTGGCCAAATAAATCAAAATCCTTTTCAACTTGTGCTATCTATTCTCCGTGATCATATTCCCACAAAAATTGATCCCCAAAAAATGAAGGACCCAACCATAATATATTGACTCGCCCTCAAGTCAATCTTTCATTTTGGCGCTTGATCCTTCCTTTGACTGCTCGACTGATGTTGATCCTTCATGTGCAAATGTTTCTCCTTCAAATGAAGGACCCAACTCAGGGATATTCTCCAAAATTTTGCGGCGAAAACAACTATACATATTTGGTTTATCTTTCTTCTTCCCAATGAAGGCAGAGGACTTATTAATGAACTGTTTAGTTGTCTCCACATCCAGTTTCTTCGGCCATGTTGTGAGCAAGGAATTCAAATAAGTATTTGCATATAAGTTAATCTTGTACAACTGCAAATACATTTTTTGGACTTAAGGCGTGATATCCCAATAATAGATTTGGTGTTATGGGACTCTTCTTCTAAAGAAACCATTTTATTGTATGTTTCTTCCGCCTAGTCAAGGAGATGTTGGTATTGCACAAGATCAATAGTGCAAGAATCTCTTCCATCAACCTTTTACTTTTCTCTCACAAATTATATAGAGGTTAGTTATGCTTAGTGAGTAGTCTAGGCCAGTCTTGCACTTGGCGCATGATTTCTTGGGATTCCTTTGTTTTCTTCTGAAGAGTAGACCGAAGTGTAGACCCATGCTCAACAACCTAATTTATCTATTGATTGAAATATGTCGTGGGCTCTAGAGGCTTGGTGTGCAATTATGAAATAGTAGGGTGCGTGTCTTTATTCACAACAACCAATTATGTCCAAGAAATTTCAACAAATTTAATACACTACGTGTCTTTATTTGCAACAACCAATTATGTCCAAGAAATTTCAACAACTTTAATACACTACATTGGCTCGTAGGAGGAAAAACCCTCTGATGCACTAGAATCATTTTCTGAGACAACTAGCCACATCTTTTAGAATTTAGAGTTTATATTTGCTACCTACTATTTGAGTTGATCTTTTTGTAGGAACAATTGATCTCGCTCCTCCGACTTGAAGGAGTTGATACTATTGTTGTTCATATGCGAAAGCCAAATCATTTTGCCTGGTATCTGCTAGAATCAACTGATTCTCCAACTGGTCTGATGAAGCCCTAATAAATTAAAATAATTGATTAGAAGACCGATGTTGAAGGTATTCAAAAGATAAAGTATCAGTTGGTGGAAATCTAAACTGCAGGGGTTGTCCACTTGCTACAGACTTCTCAAATTGAGCCCGTGGCAAAGTCTCCAGAACTTTTGCTTGTTCTTGATGGAAATCCCGATGGACCTTGGTAATCACTTCATGAGGAAATATATCCACTAACTAAGTGCAAAACTACAATACATCTCTACAGTGAATAGGATCTCGAACAAAGTGAGATAACTTTGTAGAAAGGGCATTATTGGTTGCTTCCAAAGGTGACATTGAAGGTGGCAGAGTAAGTTGTAAAGTGAGTAATTCAGGTGCCTTCCCCATCATTGGCACATTTTTTGGTCCTAAATTCATTTCTATATCTTCTAGGACTTCAAGCTCTTGGGGTTTTTCTGTAGTGTGTTACAAATCAAAATGATGAGAAGAGACATCGTAAACAATGTCAGAAGGTATAAGTGATTGGGGTGAAGAAGTAGGACCCTTGCAAATTAGATTTAGGAACTAGAGAAATGACTTGTTCTTCAATAATAGGCATTGGTAGGACAGGTTCTATGGGTTCATCATTAAGGATGTGGACAACATCAAAAGGATTTAAGACAGGAGGAGGGAATTTGGACACAAGAGGTGCCAGGGATTCTAAAAGGAAAGACAAAGGAGGAATTAGGCTCGAAAATTCAAATGATGCAGAAACAAAAGGTTTGAAAGTAGAATTGTTTGAAGGTGTGGATAAAGGAGCCATTGAATCCAGGGGAAGAGCCTTTAGCTTAAAGGTTTTTCCCTGAAAAGGAACAACATCAGGAATAAACAAAGTTGTGGTAGGTGTACTTGCCAAAGATTCAAAGTTGGAGACAATGTCACTAACAAAAGAAAAACAAGTGCAAAGCCTTTTGACTAAAGGCTAAAAGTCATAACCAACTGGAACAAAATGTTTCTAGGAGGAGGATGCAGCAGTGGAAGACAAATCTCTTATCATCAAGCCCTTGAGTGAATATGAAATTCATGCAGGGGTTTCCATCCACTAAATACCTAGCCAAGATATAATTTCCTTATGAAAGGAAGCTTTAGTCAAATAGAAAGGCAGTCCCCGCATTTGAAATGTGTCCTTCACGACGACCTTTGAAATGATATAAGAATGAGTATGGTAAATGTTGAACCACATCTAGTATGTATGCTTTTCTAGGATGGATTGAGGGATCCTTATAGTTTGAGTAACATCAATCATCTTATTATACCAACATTTAAAAGTTGTCTCATTGAAAGGAACATTGCCAGAGTTTGAACGACCATTCCAAGGATCAAAGGAAAGAGCTACAACCTCACCATTTGATATCTCAGCTAAAATATGACCTTTAGGGGTGAACCACTTCATCATGGTGATGACAATAAATAAATACTAGAGATAAAGTATCTCGCTCGCTTGTAAACTTATTCACATGCAAAGAAGAGCTCAACAAGTAGAAACTTGCACCAATTCAGTCATTCACCATGAACATAAAATTAATCTACAAAGATAACATCACGGGTGAATTCACCTTTCGTGTAGTGTTGAGGTACTTTTCCTACAATGAGATAATAAGAGAATTTGATATGCTCATTGTTGATAAGCTCAATGACAACTCCATGACCCCGATGCTTGGTACCATACTTCTCATAAAGGTCAGTGGTCCATGTTTTACTTCCATGTTTAGAAGTGCCTTGAAAAGAAATTGACACATCCTCCCCATCCATTTATAGCCCTGTGAGTTTGTGAATATCATACACATGGATTGGGTAGTCGTTGTCTAACCACAAAGAGCCATTAAGAATTCAGTTGATATTCAAGAAATCAATGCGGTGCACAACCTCACTAGTGGTCCTAAATACTAATAAATCCCTTAGATTCATAATGGTAGACCTATCCAGTAGCCAAAAATCCTATTTGATTTCTAGAACAATTTCATTGGTTGGGTTTGAGGTAAAATCCATATCAATCTCCAGACCAAGAGTTGGAAACAAGGCGTGGTTAGAAAAGTTATTGTCGATCAATGTTTCCATCTCATATTTCCCTAATAGGCCTTCGAGAGGCTTGATATGAGAATTGTAAAATTCAAAAGGAACAATAGATTTAGTGGATCGACTCATAATGGAAGACCTATGACAATAAACTAGATAAATAGGGGAACATGTTGGGTGTAACCCAACTTGGCCTAGATTTTTGGCAAAGACTGCATTTTGTGGAGTAGAGTGCGCAGTGGAGCACAAAGTGGACCTCATAATAGAACAATGAAGCATAAAGTGGACCGGGCAGTAAATATATTGCGCATTGTGGGGGATTTGGGGTAGGTAAAAGCCCCTCCTTTTTGGTAAAACAACACAATTTTGTAAGAGATCAATGGTTTTCGAACCATAGTAGCTTGTTTTAGGGAGTCCATGGTATTTGATGATGTAACCCTCGGTGTAATAATATATATAGGGTAAAGTAATAAATAAGAGAATCATCTTTATGATCCAAATCAGTGTTATGGTTGTATTGTTGTGATCTGTACTTTGGAGAGAGGCAAGTCTCTGCAGCTGAGTATGTAGAGGCCTGAGTTTGCAGCTTAGTGCGTAGATAGCCTACAGCTTAGTGTGCAGGCCAAGAACTATTTGGTGTACACAGATTCATTATATAAGCAACAATTCTTGTGGACGTAGCCCCACATTGGGGTGAACCATGGTAATTTGGTGTCTTCATGTGTATATTTTCTTATTATCTGTTTTAGTGTTGCAGTTATTACAATTGCATTTGAGTGCAACGCAATAATGGTTTATGGCTTGATACGATATGCTTAAGTGATTAATGTAATGTGGCAAAGTGATTTATGAATGTTAAGAATAAAAGAACATAATAATACCACATCTTCACATCCTTCAAGGCTACAGAAACCTGGTTCTGCATCGTCCCATGGTCACTTCGGGTGAGACTATGATTTGGTTGCCAGTCATTGGCAAAAGGTCCAGCGATTGAGGGTTTTGTTGGTGCGCAATATAGATAGAACCTGGGTTAGCCCAAACCAAACCAAAAAATGGTTATGTTTCCGGGACTAGGATCTATTTGAAGGAGATGTGGATGTGGCACCTATCGAAGAAGGAGATTCAAGACTGGATAGAACTAAAAGAGCGAGAATTTGTGGATCAAGAAATAGAAACCCTCGTATGATATCTGAAGCTTGGTTACAAAACTATACTTTTACATATTAATACAAAATTTTCTTCACTTCATTTCGTGCTGATTTGTACGAGTGGATATCGAGGTTAACCGATAGAAAGGATTGTTTTAAAGGTGCAGAACCTACGATGTGGACTCTTGAACTAATACAACGACTCAAGAGCATTGACAATAGGATTTCAAGGGCTGTTGATTTTTGGATTGATAGCATCTTGGGAGGATTCATTACTAAGTTAGCAGTAGACTCGACTATGTCCTATAGTGAAGTGGAATGATGATTCTTCAAAGGACCGCGAGGTAAGTATTTAAAATCTTTGAAACTTCGGATTAAGATGCTTTTGTGTGAACGGGAGTTTTCCAGATGTAGTCAAATTGCTAGTTTACTTATGTTTGGAAGAAGAGGGAATAAATTTGAGCAAGACATCACAGTAACGCGAAGTGGAAAGAGATATAGAGTAGATACCAGATAGAGATCTCATGGACAAGATTCAAAGACTTTAATAGAGACTGATTATAGTCCTCTCTTGAGTGAATATGAAAGTGAAGAAATCCTCCCCAATAACCCTCAAGTAACTTTGCAGTATTCACCCTTCTAGCCTAAGAGTTCATCGAAGCGAGAATCCAGTAATAACCAGGGTGTTTTTGGCTCTCCCCCTTCCCCTTCCCCTCCAAGAAGAAGTATGGCTAGTGATATTAAGCTACCCGTTTTCAAAGGAACTGGATTGGAGGATCTGGAACAATTTTGTTTTTTATGTGAAGTAGTATGGACAGTGAAGCAGATTAATGATGAGAATATAAAGAAAGCACAACTCGTTACAATGTTTCAAGATAGAGCATTGATATGGTATATGAAGTATTCAAATAATCAGAATAGAACATTTGCAAATATTAAAACAACAATGATACGAGAGTTTAAGAAACCGAAGTCTGAGTTGCAATGCATCACCGAGTTGAAAGAGATCAAATAGAAACCTACTGAGTTTGTTTGGGAATCAGATATTTAAGGTGTTATTTGATCAAGTAAGTTTCGACATATATTCGCATCAACATCAAGAATGGTTTATAGCTGTTGCCACCACATATCAGATTGTCATTAATGCAACAAAACGTAGGAACTCAAGCTGAAGCTCTAGAAATTGTCATGAAATTAGAAGCTTCGCCTATAGGAGATACTAATGCAGGCATGCAATAGATTTAGAGTCAGCTAGCGAACCTAACGCTGCAGTTACAAAACATCAAGAACATAAAAGAAGTTAGAGGAGAAGTATGATGTACGAAGTGCAGATCGGAGGGCCATTCTAAAGAACAATACCCTATCTTCAGGAATAACATGGCTAGTGGAGCACCGAATCCTCTGAATGTAGGATCCAACCTATGGTGCGAAATATGTAAGACTAGAGACGAACATCGTTTAGAAGACTCTTACTTGTTACAAAAATATATACAGACACTGAGGAATCTATATTACAAATTCTGTAAATTAGTGGGACATGATGAGAATAATTATTGGCCTTATGAACTAATGATGGAGCACAATGCTAACACTTATAGAATGAAAGCAGAAGAGCGTGGAAAAGAGGACAATGGACAACGCAGTGGTCGTGGAGGTTACCAAGGAAGAGGTCGAGGTGGTGGAGCTGGTCGAGTACATGGACAAATCATTTGCTATAACTACGGCCAGCCAGGTCATTTTGCAAGAGATTGTCAGAATCCCACAACAACATGTAAGTACTATAAATCCTTTGACCATGTAATTGAAGAATGTCCTGCACTTATGGAAAAGATGCGAGAAAAAAGGAATCAACAACTGACAAAGAATATTCAAATGATGATTACTGAAAGGAGGACCTATGAACCTCGAATTAACATTGTCACTAGAAGTGGTGTTGCGACTGGTGGTGATAAAGCAGATGAAAAGAAAGAATATGAAAGTAAATGGGTTAGAAATATTGTTGAGAAGGGTCTTGTTTTTTATATTTAGAAAGAAAAAAAAGTATTTATGGAAGCAAAGCGAAGTTTTATGGATTTTTGAGCTTCAACATCTAGTGCACGAACAAAGCTTGATCAGAAAAGTAACTGCAACATATCATCAACTCGATACAAATCCGAGCTTTGACACAGGATCAAGCTCCAACACAAGACCAGGATTCAAAAAACCAAGTAGGTATTTTAAAGTATTTTCTATAGACTTGTATGAAATTGTTAAGGGATCAAAAGGTTATAGAAGGGCTTCAAGAGTTGATAGATTCTTGTGCATCCAAAGAAACACTGTGAGGTGAGATGCACACAGTCAATAATTTGGATCGACAGAAGAGAACTAGAAGAGAGATGAGTCTTAGTGCACAAATAAGAGTATATGAGACGGATCAAGTTATTTTGGATATGGGATTTGATGCTAATGTCTTGACGAAGCAGACATGCGAATTAATGGGTAAGTCGAAGCTATAGTGGTCACCTATTCAGTCAAGGATGGAAAATCAACAAAAGATCTTCCCTCTAGGAAGATTGCCAGGTGTCACAATGGATATTGAAGGAGTTTGCACTATTGTTGATTTTGAAGTAATAGAGATCATCTATGATAGTAACCCTTATCCTTTATTGCTTGGAATTGACTAGGCATTTGACAATTTGGCCATAATTAATCTGAAAAAGGGACAAATGATATCTGAAGGAAGAAATATGAGAGTAAGTATTCCCTTAGATCCATTAGAAGGAGTAAGATATACAGAACCAGTCGAAGAAGAATATTGTGCAACTGACATAGACAACATCTATCAAATGATAATGAAGGAATAAGATTGTGTTAACCTTACTACGAAGGGAAAGTTAAGTTGGGAGTGTGATAGTTCTTATACCTTAGGCTTAGAAGAAGAGTTGGAGAACTGGCAGAATAGGTTGCATGAAATATCCACAAGGCATTGTGCAAGAATTACTAAATCAGTTCGTTGTATGATATTTGAGGTATGTAACCTTCTTTCTTATGATGGCTTAGGTGATGTAAATACTTTTCTTAATGATTATGAAGAACAAGTTCCAAAAAATCGAAGGTTATCAGCCTTGGATATAGCCCTGAAAGCTACCCTTGCTAGATGGTGGATTGCACATAAGAAGAATATAGGAGGTTGGCAGGAATGTTGAAGATTGATGTGGATAAGGTTTGGACAGATAGATACAGAGATGGAGATAAAATATGATGGTGAAACTAATCCTAGGAAGCATATCCAGTTGTGCACTACAACGTGGAAGGAGATTCTACAACAAGGATGAGTACATTACATTAGAGACAAGAAACAACTGGTACGTAGAAATAGAGCTTTGACATGGTGCAGTAAATTGGGAAGACATGGTTGATGGCTTCATATTAACATTCAACTTTGAGGATGATTGTCCATACATAGATTTGTCCCTTTAGATTGTTAAGAAGAGGATCTTTGAGAATATAATCCCACTGACATGGAAACAACGTGATTGGGCTGCGTAGATAGAAAATGCACTTGAGTGCTATAACCTTACTGTAGATGAAGAAGATCCTCACAACATCGACATAGCAAAATCAGAAGGATACCACGAAGTAACTGGACCTGAGCCAGAAATACCAGATATAACAAAGCCATTGAAGATCAAGAAGGTGAACATAGGATTAGAAAAGGAACCCATAAGTATAAGGAGAAACTGAAAGTAGAGCTTGATAAGATGATAGCAGCAGGAATTACTGAACCTATAGAAGAATCATAATGGGTGAGTCCTATGGTTGTGCAAGAGAAGAAGACTCAAGGAGAAATTAGGATTTGTGTTGATCTGAGAAAGTTGAACGATGCATGTTTACATGATCCGTTCCCTACACCTTTCATAGATGAAGTGCTAGAAAATGTAGGAGGTCAAGAAACTTACTCATTTACAAATGGATTTTTAGGTTATCATCAGATTAGAATTGCACCTGAAGAACGACATAAGACCGAATTTGCTACAAAATTGGGGCTCATATCAATACAAAGTAATGCCTTTTGGATTGAAAAATTCCCCTGCTATATTTTCTAGCGTGGTGGTTGCAGCTTTTAAGGAATATATACACAAGTTTTTAGAGGTATACTTTGATGATTGGACAATATTTGGATTTCTAAGCAAACGTGTTGGAAGTTTAAGACTTTTTCTCAACGCATATAGACAATATTAGATCTCTTTGAAATTAAAGCAGTGCATATTTTGTGTACCTTTTGGTATATTGTTTGTAAGCAAGGACTAATGGTTGACCCTACTAAGATTGCTATCATTGTGAACTTACCTCCACCTAATACACTAAGATAGCTTCACACTATGTTGAGACATATTGGATGTTACAAAAAATTCATCAAGAGGTATGCTCAAATTACTGTGCCTATGGAGAAATTGTTGAAAAAGGATATAATTTTTCAGTGGATGAAGAATGTCAGAAGAGCCTCGACATATAGAAATAAAAAATGGTAGTTACACCTATACTAGTGTTCTGTGATTGGATTAAGGAATTCCATGTCCATGTGGATGCCTCTTGTATAGCTTTGGGAGTAGTACTGACATAACTTGGTGCAGGAGAGATTGATCATCCTATAACTTTTGCAAGTAGAAAGTTATCTAAAGTAGAAAAGAATTACAACACTATAGAAAGGGAAGGATTGGCCATGGTGTATGCTTTGTATAAGTTTAGATAATATTTGTTAGGATCACACTTTAAAGTGTTTACAGATCATTCTGCACTAAAGTATGGTTAATAAGCTTGTCTTAGGAGGGAAAATTTGTAGATAGTTATTGTTATTTCAGGAATATGACTTTGAGATCATTGTTAAACCAAGGAGACTGAATGCAAAACCTGATCATCTGTCAAGATTGGAAACAGGGAAAGAACCAACCAACATAGAGGATAATCTCCCTCATGCGCAATTATTTGCAATCAGAGTTTCAAATGACCATTTCACAGATATCATTCAGTTTTTGAACACAAGAATGGCTCCTTCAGAGTATACTACACAACAAAACAAAGAATTAGTGGTTAAAGAAACTGAATTTTCATTAATAGCAGGACATTTATATAAGATAGGACCAGATGAGATACTGCGTAGATATGTTCCTGAACATGAAACGAATGATTCTAGCAGAGGCTCATGGGGGCACAACTGGTGGACATTATGCAGGAAAATACACTGCGTAGAAGATTTTGAGAGCAGGATTGTGGTGGCCTACACTATATAAAGATGCAAAGGAGTACTGTCAAGGATGTGATGTGTGTCAAAGAATAGGAAATCCTTCAAGAAGAGATGAAATTCCATTGGTACCACAAGTTACATTACAGGCCTTTGACAAACGGGGTATTGATTTTGTTGGACCCATTAGCCCACCTGGGAGGAGGACTGGTGCGAGGTACATAATTACAATGATTGATTATTTAACTAGATGGGTCAAAGAACAAACAGTAAGGGATTGTAGCACAAAGACTACTACGAAGTTTATGTTTTAGTACATATTGTCTAGATTTGGATGTCCAAAGATTTTAATGAGTGACAAAGGTTCACACTTCCTAAATAAGACTATTGAAGCATTGACTAAGGAGTTCCAAGTTTATCATCAGAGGAGTACTCATTATCATCCCCAGGCCAATGGAACGATAGAAGCATTTAATAAGATTTTGGAGAATGCACTTACTAAGATATGCAATGTGAATAGAGATGACTGGGACCTTAGAATTCCAACAGTTTTATGGGCTTATAAGACCACATGTAAAAAAGTGACAGGTCAAACACCATTCAATTTAGTTTATGGACAAGAAGATGTGATTCCCATGGAATACATCGTGCCTAGTTTGAGGATTGCAGCGTTTACATATATGGAATATCCTGATACAATGAAGGAAATAATGACATAATTGCTTGCTTTGGAGGAAGACAGATTTATAATAGGATAGCATCTGCAAGGACAGAAAGAAAGAGGAAAAACTTGGCATGACAGACATATTAAGTAGAAGAAGTTTCAGGTAGGAGACCTTGTTCTCCTTTATGACAGTGAGTTTATGAAATTTCTAAGAAAATTCAAGATGCATTGGTTGGGCCCATATATTATCAAGCATATTACTGATGGAGGCGTAGTTCAATTAGTGAAGTTAAATAGAGAATTCATTCAGGGAAGAGTAAATGGAAGTAGGTTAAAGCTGTACATGGACAATCATGCCCCTACAGCTTTGCTCTGAAGAAGAAAGGAGAAAAGTCTTAGTGCCACTTGCAGTTGAAAGTGGTAACAAGACTATAAACTACGTTGCAGAGAGATTTGACGTTAGAGGTTACTTCGCTATAGTCTGGATTATCTCGAAGTTCATAGGAGATGTGATGTAAGAGGGGTTATTTGCTACACTATATGATGCGTCAAATTTCACCGAAAAAATATGATTGTTAAAAGGGAAAGTTAGCATTAAAACACATGGAAAGTTGCATTTATGAGGATAGATCGACAAGATCTAGGGATAGATATGCAATTAATGAGCACAATTTGAAAAAAATATGAGCTAATGATGGGGTTAAAAATTCAAAATTGTTATAAAAAGCCGCCTCTTGACTAGATTTGGCACTTTGCTGAATTGAGAATTTGAGTGTTGGTATTGCAAAGAAGTTGTAGAAATTTTTGTTGTTGTATGTCGTCTGAGTGTTCTTGGGAAGAAATTGTTTGTATATTTCGTGAGAAGGGCTTACCTGGAATCATGGAAGCAACATCACCCGCAGAAACATCATTACCCATGCACTAGAGATATCCATCAAAGAAACCGACTAAAGAGGAGAGAACGAAGAAGAAATAGGATAAGAAACTTGTCGAGCCTCAACAAGAAACTGAACAAGTCAGAGACATTGAGGAAGATAAAGAGCAAGTGGAAATGGAAACGGATGGCGCAACATTTCTATCGCCTCTACCACCATATATCCCACCTAGAAAACGAAATGCAAAACCAATAAGATAATTGAAGGATGCAAAGTATGGCACCTTCACACCTCTATTGCCAGAGTCAGTACCATTCACTGGAGAAATCCATGGGAAGATTCCGTAGTTGAAGTTTGCAGACTAAAATTTCAATGACAAGAAGAAATATCCATAGTTTGCACCAGATAGATATTTAAAGCAAGTGCACTACCCTGAAAGTGGTGTGACAAGGTTAGAGCCACAACAATGAGTGGCTGGGTTGGCGCAGTTGGGGTTATTGAACATGTTGAATGTGCTGCACTTTGACAGAAGTCCAGGGAGCACAACTTGTGTGATACAATTTCTCGTGTTGGTGCACAATGGATGTCTATGGATGGGGAAGATGATCCCTATAGACCAAATACCCATATGGAGAATCACAACGTATCAAGGGAAGAACTCCACAAAATAATCAGGACCGCGCCATTGTCGAAAGCATGAAGAAGAAATTTGCACTGACACAACGAAAGATAGGGTATGACATAAACTCAATCAGTGACTAAGGAGTTCACTTCGTAGTACATAAATTGGCTTAGAAGATCAGGAGAAAGTGACGGGATGATGAAGTCCTTGCGTTCCACTGGGTTGCATATCTATGCCAGGAGTTTCTGGACGAATGTTGTGAGGTTTAGGAGAAAGGCACCACATTTCATTATGCATGTTTTATTTTAATAATTGTGATTCTAGCATGGAGAGAGCCGAGGATTCGCAGTTTCCTCTGGCGGCTTTAGATGTTTGTAAAGCCATACAATATGCCTCGCTATGGTATACCACTAAAGCGTCATGAGCACATGAGAACATGATGTTCTTTGTATTATACCATATGGATTTACATATGTTAGTGAACCAACATCCTTGCCTTTCGCCAAGCTTATACGAGAAGTATACCTCTGTTGCGAAATTAAAACCGATTTCCACTAAGTGTATATATAGCCTCGCAGGGACACAAAGAAGAAATGGCATCCCCTGTCATACTTAGTTGTACAAGATGATCTCCTCACACTGGTACAAAAATGGCCTGCAAAATAGATGACTGCATTGGAGGTAGAGGCAGCAGATAGTGCGACAAAGGAGGACACATCACAACATGGAGAAGCGAGTGGAAAGGACAAAGACAAGGATGAGCATGACTCAGAGGAAGAGGAGAAACATGACGAGGGTCTCCAAGATCCTCCTGAAGCATATGATTAGAATAAGGAGTTTGAAAAGACAGAAACAAAAGAAGTTGTCGCTGAAAAGAGGAAGGCACAGGGCGAAGCTGCCACGAAGAGCAACAATAAGCAAAAGGCAGATAATACAAAGGATATCATGCCATTGGTTCTTAATAATGGGGACCTCGACTAGATTGGGGATAGGATTCAGGAAGTGACAATAAAATCATGGAACAAGTTAGAAGATCACTATGATGCACTTCTAACATGTGTACAAGAGCGCATCGCATAATTTAAAATATTGGCACAGAGAGTGAGACAACCAACACAGGTATTGGAGAAGATTGGGGAAGAAAGGAAAATATGGCCTACACTTGCACTGCGAATAACATCAATACCTGCTGGAGCCCTACAGTTTGACTCCGCTGAGGTTTAATAACAGACTAAAGAATGGAGGAATGTCAACATGAACATCACAATAGTACCATTGCAGAGATTACACAAGCTATGCCTAGAGATAATAGAGGAGCTAAAGTTGCACGAACAACACACCTTGCAATTGAATATTAAGGTAGAAAGAGAGCGATACTTGCTGAAGTAAAAGCTTGACCAGACGATCCAGGAGAGGGATCAAGCAGTTCAACAACAACAAAAGTTCAAGGAGGTGGTTGAAGCAACATGCAAAGAGATTCCGGACCTTGATGTCTGAGAAGAAGAGCCAGTAGAGGACAAGGTCATGAAGCTCGACCTTGTAGTAAAAGGATATTAGGAAAAGATTGTCGCAATACAATTTAAATATGAAATGCAGATCATTGAGATGTGGATGAAGCTTCATCCAACCACACCATAGGAAGTAAGAGAGCAGAGGGAGACTGACCTAAAGGCTGCAATGGCCAAAATCTCCGCAACAGTGGCAGACTATGGGAAACTTTTTGATGAGAGTTTTCAAATTTGGAATTCACTGTAGGAAAACCCAAATGCGTAGAAAATGCAGGAAGACATTCAACAAAAGAAGTAGTAGCTGGAAGAGATTTGGGCAATTGCGAAGACACTACTAATCTCGCAGAAGCTCACAAATATTAACGAGGGAATTTCCCTCGAGAAGAAGATTGAGAAGGCGAGGAAGGAAGAGCAGGTTTTGATAGAGAGAACTCAACCATGGTAGGATGAGGCTCTCCAACTATCCCAAGTAGTAGACTATAAGCTTCAAGAGATTCAACATAGTGAGACAGTGATGGCACAAAAAAAAAGGGATCTGTCACAGAAGCACTGCTAGAGGAAGTGCGCAATGAAGAGAAGCAGGTTACAGATTTTTTGCAGAAATTCACCAGTACCTACAACAACATTGCAACAAATATCAGAAGCAAAACGGTTGAGTGAATTGGGATGAGTCACATGTGAGTGTTGGGGTCATGTTGGGTGCAACCCAACTTGGCATAGATTTTGGCAAAGAGTTTGCATTTTATGGACAAGAGTGCATAGTGGAGAATGCAACGAAGCGCAAAGTGGACTGCATAGTAGAACAATGGAGTGTAATGTGGACCATACAATAAATATACTACGAGGTGTGAGGGATTTGGGGTGGGTCGAAGCCCCTCCTTTTTGTAAAAGAACACAATTTTGTAAGAGATCAATGGTTTTCAGACCATAATAACTTGTTTTAGGGAGTCCATGGTATTTGGACCATGGTATTTAATGATGTAGCCCTCGATTAATAGTATATATATGGTAAAATAATAAAGAATAGAATCATATTTATGATCCAGATCAGTGTTATGGTTGTATTGTTGTGATATGTACTTTGGAGAGAGGTGAGGCTTTGCAGTTGAGTGCACAGAGGCCCAAGTCTACAGCTTAGTGCACAGACAACCTACAACTTAGTGCATAGGCCAAGTATTTTTTTTTGTACGCAGATTCATTATATAAGAAACAATTCTTGTGTCCATAGCCCCACATTGGGGTGAACCATGATAATTTGTTGTCTTCATGTGTATATTTGCTTATGATGTGTTTTAGTGTTGCAGTTATTACAATTGCATTTGATTTCAACACAATAATGGTTTATGGTTTGATATGATATGATTAAGTAATTAATGTAATGTGGTGAAGTGATTTATGAATGCTAAGAATAAAAGAACATAATAATACCACATCTCCACATCCTTCAAGGCTGCAGAAACTTGGTTTTGCATCCTGTGTTTCTACAACCTCCCACAGACTTCGGGTGAGACTGCGATCTACTTGCAGGTCGTTGCCGAAAGGGCCAATGTTTGAGGGTTTTGTTGGTATGTAGTATAGATAGAACCCGGGTCAGCCCAAACCAAACCAACAAAACATTGGTGAGAATAGGAAACTGAAATCTTAGATACAAACGCCAAGGTGAAAAATGCAAATGAAAACTTAAAATGAATGAGTAACACCACTTCGACTTCCCCTTCTTATAGAAAATCCCTTTAATTTGGAAGCTAACTCACTAGTTAGACATTAAACAGAAATCTAAACTAAATCAATTGTTTCATGCGAGACTTTATGGTAACTAAGGCAAAAAAATTGTCATATGACACAAAGGACCAAATGAGACTTGACACGACATATTCATAGAGGCAATAATATAATCAGTAAAACAAAACGAAGAGCCATGTCAACAGACTTGACTATTACAAGGAAAACACTAGATAGATGGAAAAGACACATTAAATGACTCAACTAACGATTAAATGAAACATATGTGACCTCCTCAACCATAATGGGTTGTTGTATGACACAACAAGAAATTGATACATTACTGACGCAACTAGAACAAACAAATTAATTCAAAAAGATGGACTAACTCTACGCAAGACCTAACTTACACTCTCAAACATTGAGCAATAAAAATAATATGAATTTAGTGGCCATAATAGGGTTTTAAGTGAGTGACATTCACTCAACTAGGCATGAGAATTCCATCAAGTTGCATGAGATTAATAGCTCTAGACTCCCTTATCTCTGAGACTATAAAAGGTCCCAACCAATGCATTTGAAGATTCCTAGGATTCTTTAAATACTTACTATCATATAGAAGAACAAGATCTCCAATTGAAAAAGAGTTATTCTTAATATGACAATCATGCCAAGCATTCTGCCTTTGTTTCTACATGCTCTCATGGAAATATGCTAAAAATATTTTCTCATCAAGCTCCCATAACTCTTGAAGGAATTCCACAACTAATTCATCATCATACATCTTAGTATCTTGTGCAATATATATATTAGGAACAATAAACTCAATAGGAACCACAACCTCTTTACCATACACTAGTTGAAAAGGGGCATACTTATGCAACCTCTTAGTGGTAGTCTGATAAGCCCATATTCATCCCAACCATCTTTGTTAGAATAACATACTTTAGTAAAACCCTTCTCCAAGATCTTATTGAATGCTTCTACTATCCCATTTGCTTGTGGATGATAAGGACTGCTCTTGTGATGTTGAATTAGGAATTTTTGTGTCAAAGTTGCAATGGTCTTATTGATGAAATGGGATCCCTGATCACTTGTCAAACTTCTTGGACAACCAAACCTAGCAATAATGTTCTAAAAAATAAATCTAGTTGTAGTACTAGCAATACTATCATTAACAAAAATTTATTCTACCCATCTCATCAGGTAATCAGTTGTGGTGATGATATAATGGGCATGTGAGTGTCGCACAAGAGGATTTATAGGACCAATAAAATAAACAACCCATTTCTTAAAAGTCTTGCAATGCTCTAACTCGATGAAGTGGAAGCTCAAAATACACCTGTGCAAGATACTATCAAGTCCCAACTTGTACAATTGTCCCGCAATCAAATGAAAATTAGTTGCTCTCATGACAAAATGCTTCTTCTGAGTGACAAAATAATATTTTGGACACTTACCTATAGTTAGAAATAATGCAATATTTTCAAGATATTCTAGAACAACCTCCATTCTAAACAAATCTGCCTCAGGAAGTTGATCATTAATAGATCCTCCAGATTCCCCTAAC
This sequence comes from Pinus taeda, assembly GCA_000404065.3. Lineage (NCBI taxonomy): Eukaryota > Viridiplantae > Streptophyta > Pinopsida > Pinales > Pinaceae > Pinus > Pinus taeda. Next base: position 192,366 of record APFE030006050.1, read on the forward strand.
TCAAAATGGGAAAGATTATCTAGCCTTGCATTAAATAATCTAGCTTTTACAACAAAAGGAAAATTCATGGAATAGCAACAACCATCGACAAATCCTACCTTCTAATACATACTTATTAACTAAATATTTGAGGGTCAAATGATTTATGAAGAACTTAGAGTGACCTCCAAGCAGATAATGTTGAAATTTCTTAAGTGAATCGATCATTGTTAGAGCTTCACGCTCGGTTGTGGTGTAATTTCTCTCGGTATTAGAAAGTTTCTGATTGGAAAAATTGATGGGCTAGTTGAGATTACCTTCTTCAGGTTGCGCAAGGATAACACCAAGAGTAATACCAGAAGCATCAATATGCACATAAAATTATTTATTCAAGTTAGGATAGACCAGATTTGAGCACACAAACTTTTCCTTATCAAAAGTAGCATCACACTCAGTGGTCCATATGCAAGACTTAGTCTTCTTCAATACCTTCTCTAGTGGTGCAGTGAAGAGAGAATAATTTTGGATGAATTTGTGGTAGTAACCCATATTCCCAAGTGTAGATCTCAATTGCTTAATGCTTGTAGGAGGTGACATATTGAGCATTACTTCAACTTTGGAAAAATCCACTAATACACCATCCTTACATATGATATGTCCTAGCAAGTTTCCAAAAGGCACAACAAAGATACATTTTTTCAAATTTAAAGAGATTTGTAGCTTCCTGCATCGGTCAAACATTACCTGCAACAAACTTGAATGTTTTTTTAGAATATAGTAGTCTTTCCATTCATCCATATAGACCTCAAGGAACTTTTTATATACTCAAAGAAAGTAGCAATGGAAATTCTAGAGAAAACTATGGTGCATTTTTAAGACCAAATGACATCACATGATAGGCATATGATCCCCATTCAGTGATGAAAGTAGTTTTCTTCTTATACTCTTCTTTTATTTGTACTTGATGATATCCTAAGAATCCATTTGTGAAAGAGTAGGCTTCCTGTCTCGCAACATTGTCTAACACTTCATCACTGAAAGGAGTGAGAAATGAATCATGGACACAACATTGTTCAGGCTGCAATAGTCTACATAGTCTCTTATATCACCTAAATCTTTCTGATCTTGAATAACTATGGGACTAATCCAATTAGCTTCATCAATAGGAAAAATAATTCTTGCGACTAACATCTTATGAATTTCCTTCTTGATTTTTTCTTTCACTATGGGGTTCAAATGATAAGCGTGATACTTTATTTCTCTAGCATCAAGATTTAAAACAATATTCACATCTCCCAAACATCCTTTATTACTTTTTAGCTCAGAAACTAATGAAGGGAACAAATACTCATATATTCCTTTAACAAATCAAAATTCTCTTAGTAGTAGATTCCAATAGTCACTAATAGATGCCAGTTTGGATTTATCTTAAGAGCTAATATTATGCTTACGTACTTCAAAGGATTCATATGTAGGGAATATTTCACGGGATCATCCGTAATGCTTCTCTCCCCTTCAGATTCTTAAAAAGATAGGTCCCTTCAATCTTATAACTCATCATCCTCAAGTTCTCCATTTATTTTTCCACAAGAAAAAATTCTTGAAACCCTGAATCAGGTATAATTTTGTGACTCAAGGTGCTCAAATATTCAATAAGTGACTTCCAAGTAGGAAACAAGACCCACTTGATTTCCTTCAAAATTTCAGTAATCCGTGCATCTTCATATGAGAAATTGAAATCACTACAAAATTGAGACATTGATGCATCTTGGTCTACTATCTACCTTTTAATTTATTCCTTCAAAAACTGCGCTTGAGGTATCAAGCCTAAAGTGTAGATTAATTGATGTACCCATAACTCAGTAGGACTTCCAGTCCTCTTCCAAATAGTGCCACATGTTTAAGCATGATTTTGTTGGCTAGTATGACATTCATAAATAGGAATTATAAATATATCCTCCTCAAGTATAACGAATCGACATAACATGGCATATTTAGCTGATTCGCAAGTTTGGAACTGATTACGATAAGATCCCCACCATTGGGAAATATTAGCTTGTAAGGAAGCATTTGAATTTCTTAAATATTCAATCACAAATATTTGATAAAATCAACTACATAATTAATACCATTAAAATAGTGTAGTACCTTACTCGATACCAATCCATTGAGTATATTGGATAGTTTCGCATCACCTAGAATATAGCTCATTATCCCTCTGCTGCCATTCTTCCAACGCAACTTCTGAACTGACTTCAGTGTGTTGAACACTTCTCCATCTGAGAGAGCTATCTACTGTAGAATTAATATAGTACTCCCTCTTCCCCATAGTTAGTTGATATAGATTATCCTTGACATCAGTCTCCTCCACATCATCAATAAGCTCTGTGAATCTAGGACCCTAATAAGGATCCAAAGGCTGAATAACCCGAACTCCATCCACCTTGAAAGTCATAGTCTCCCACTTTATATCAATGATGTCATAATTCTCGAAAGCCCAATCCACTCCTAGTAGTGTTATATATGGGTATTTATCCCCAATAATATCAATGACTTCAAAGTCAACATAAGTATTAATGCCAATAATGTTTACTTCTACATCTTCTCACCGACCTATAGGAAGAATGCAGTATTGGTTGGCCATTCGCAACTGGATCAAAGAAAACAATAGCTTGAGTCTTCCCAGCACCTCCCAAGTTTTCCTCGTTAAAATGTTCACATCAGAACCCAAATCCAACATAGTATCTTTATGGTACCCCATAATCTGAGAATCGATGCGAAATTCCTTCCTAGTTCTGTGCTTGTTGCAACGAACTCGTCTGTTGTGTTGTTCTGGTAAATTCATGAAAATGGGACTCCCAAAAATCTCCTCATATTTCACAACACTTTTTAGCTTATTTTGTAATTGACTAGACAATTTCTCATCACCCAAAATATGCAATCATAATTTGACCCACTCCATAATAGGTTGCTATGTCCCCTGAAATGAGTGAGAACTATTTGTTTGCTTATTCTCCTGATCTATGATCTTAGGACTACAAGAAGAGATTAATTGTTTGAAGATCTCAACAACATCCTTGTCTTATTCCTTCTGTTGATGAGGATCATATGATTTCCTTGGAAACATGACTTTTATGACAATAGGTTGTTTAGGCACATATTTATCAACTTTGGTATGTTTTCCTCCTCTAGTAACTATATTAATATTAGGATACTAATTGGTTCTATCTCTCTTGGTTTTGCATTGATCAAATTGGATCCCCTTTGCTTGTTGTGCTCTTCCCATCGAGCAATCAAATCAAGTCAGTCTTCAGTTGCATGGGAATCCACTCGACAATGTGAGCACCATGACCTTCTTGGTAAAGGATAATCATGAGCGGCATGACCTTCTTAGTCACAACTATAACATTGAATTAGATCTCTTCCTCTAGTCCTCCCCCCCTCTATCCTCCATCTCCTCTTCCATGAGGATATTCATTTACTCGAAAAGTAGTATGATCTAGTCGATCATCCGTAACATTCAAGGCTTTGTAATGGTTTGTAGGGTGAGTGGGAGACTCATAGAACTCGAAAAAAATAGTATTGGGGAGATTTGAATATTTTTTTAGGATAGAACAAAGTTGAGGAGAGTGGTCATATACATGAAAAAATTCACAATATTTGTTAGAATAAAAATAGCCTAGAAAGGGAACACTAGAAGGTCTTGAATGAGGAGGAGGTGGTCCTAATGGTATGTTAGAAGGTCTCGCACCTCGTTACCTTAGGCACTCTGTAGCATGATGCCCCTCAGTGTGACAAAATGTACACCATACTTGCAGTCTACTAGGTTTGGCTGCATTCATGTCCTTGATCCTCTCAATTAGATCAATAATTTGATGTTGTAGACCAATGATATTTGTATCACTAGAACTAAAAATCACTCTAAAATAATGAGGATATGCCACTAGTGCTTTGATCTTCATGGCCTATTGTAACGTGTCCTATATATTATCAATTTTCTATTGTGTTAAACGAATCCTGGTCAATGGTAACACAGATTTGATTAACCATTCATTCTGGTGGTCTGGATGGATTAAGTCAACTTACTAACAACATCTTTGAATCACTAAATACAGTTTCATGTTGTTTCACCTTCTCGCCACTTAATGTCCCATAACTTAGCCAAGCCCAGCTAATCGGACTGATGAAATTTATATTCCTTAATGAACTCTTTCCTAACTGTATCCAAAGTCATATTTCGAACTGTCACTTACCATTTAACAAACCACTGAAGAGTTCTATTTCTCAATGTAATTTGAAATTTAGTCAGTTTAGAATCCTTTGGAGTTTGTCTGGATCTATAGATGGATTCACACAAGTACCAATGTTTCTCTGCATCCTTGTCAACTTGGCCTTAAAACTCAAGGTATCAAGTAAATGATCCAGTAAGGTTCCCAACCATTGGGTATGTCCAAGTGGAACTGAAATAAATCCTTTGAAACCAGGTTGCAAAAAAGTTGCGAAATATGATTGAATACTGTTATTAGAACTACCATTCAAATATACCTTATGGATACTATGGAATATCGGAGTCTTAACTAATTTGGGAATTAAACTTACATGATCTTGACATGATACAAGAAGGGCAGCGAGAGAACCAACCATGTTGCTACCTTGCAGACTGCTACTTGCTGGGGAAGAATCACCCTCATTGAACAATCTTCTCAAAATAAAGTGCATCTCCTCATCTACAGGAGTATTCAAATTAAACAACAAGATCCTCTGATCTGGCGTTTCCAGTGGTCAGGTTCCCTCTAATTCCTGGTGGGCTTCACTATTCCTACTATGATTGCGTAAGTCATCTCCTCTAGCTACCTGTCTTGTGTTAGGATCAGTCCTTCTCCCACTACATTATTCCACAATTCTAGGTAGTTCATCTCTCCTCTCTGCAACTCCGAACTTCTCAACATGTCACCTATCTATTGTAGCTCCCTTCACTTTCTCCTAATCTCACATAACTTTCGGTCCCTCCATTTATCATATATATATGTCCTCTTAATTGCTCTAAAGTGTCGTTCTTTCTACAACTACCCCTCATCCATGGTAAATCTCTTTCATCTTTCGCAACTGGTTAACATATCCCCCATAAACCCTACCCTTTATACAAGGGTTTTATGTTTCCATATTGGATTAAGAAAATGGCAACAATCTTTCCTCCACCACGAAAACTTTAATCCACAAAGAAATTTCTTTGAGCAACCATCCTCTTAACCCATATTTGAATACTGCTTCCACTTTAGAAATGACTAGTGATTCTTTGTATCAAAATCAATGATATATCCTTCCAATGTGTCTTGTACCCAAAAGTCAATGGCCCTAGTGAGTTTGTGATCCAACCAATGTAGTAAACTAGATCGGTTATGGTCCAAGTCCTAAAGATCTGACCAAAATGCCCAACAACCAAAGAATTTTTCAACCTACTTAACCAATGATATAACTGTTCAAGGAATTTACACCAAAATATTTTGTATTGTTTGCATGCAAGTGTGGTAAATAAGATGTTGTCCCTGGCCCAATCTAGGTATTTCTGTCATAATTGCGTATGTTGGTAAATAAAATAATCAAGTGTCTCTTCCCACCATTCTTGAACATTGCTCTTGATGATCCTAAAAACATTATATAAAACCATATTAATATTCAAGTTTTGGCAACAAAACCATTTGTTGGTGGTTTTTTATTATTATTATGGAGACCCAAGGGTTTGACTGCAAGATGCCAACGAAGGGCTTGTTGTGGTCTAGCACAACACCAACATTTTTTATCTTCTGCAAGGGAAGAAAGTATCAAATGAGGCGTGCCAAAATTTATGAGCGATGATGAAGGTTTAGATGGTGACAAACTACATTTAATCAATTAAAATATGCTTTCACACCTATTGTCATTCACAGATCTAGTAACTACTCCTTGCACAAGAAATAATTTGATACATTGCATAGAACTTAACATGAAATATTAAAGAAAATTTTTAAAGTAGGCACATGCATATGATCACATCCATACATAAAACACAGAGATATTTCCTCGCAATAATCTTCTCTTTTATATTCAATCTGGTTCAATATTACATATACATATCCATATTGGCTTAGTCAGATTTGTTCAGGATTTCTCCTAGGAATCTCATCGCAAACTCATAATTACAAAAAAAATTCAATAGACATGTATTTGCAGAGAATAGATCATGATTTTGGTAGTATAAAGACCTTCTTCTTCTATCTCCCCTCGTAGCTCGCCCTACAGGTCAATATATAGTTTTTAGCCCTTTGCACTTGTTTGTGCTCGCTTGATGGAGTCAACTTTAACCGCCTTGATAGGATCCATGCTTGCTTGGTCCAAATTTACTTAATCCTTTCAAATTTACCAATTCAATCCTTCTTTTGTGGACTTTAACAAATTCCAACAAAACTGCTCGACCCTTTGCTCATTAATTCTTTCTTTTCCATTATTATCTTTCAGCAAAATAAACCAAAATATTTTCCGACTTGAGTAATCTGTTCTCCGTGATTGTATTTTGACCAAAATTGATCCCCAAAAAATAAATGACCCAACATGATTAAAAATAATATTTAATAAGCATAATCATTCAAGACTTTTCCTCAAAGGAAAAAGCATGGGTGTTAAGTTCTCACCAATTTAAACTTTGACCATCCAAAACATTTCTCCAAGCTCATTTCACAAACATTTGATGTAATACCATGATACTTTGGTGGTAATACACCCATTACTCATTTTATGCTTGCAATACATGACTACAATGCACCACCCAATAAAATCTGTGTTCATTTAATAGTGGCTAATTCCAATAATTATTACCAACTCTCAAAGGATTATTGCTAAAATTTAATCATTGTGGTATAACTTCTGATTATAAAACAAAGAAAGGACTTGTTTCATGGAAAATAAAGTAACTTGACTATATGTTTCCATGTTGCCTCAATGAAAGCAAAATTTTCATAAAGACTCTCCATGGTTTTTTTAATAAGAAAAATCACTCTTGGAATTGTTCCCTCATTCAATCACTGCTTGCAAGGATTGACTAGAGTCATATCCTTTTCCACTGCACTTGGGTTAATTTTGATGATGCATTTACATGAGTTGTGCTTAGACTCGAGCATTTGATGGAGAAAGCCACAATCTCCTTGAGGAAGTGAGAATTGGGGTTAATGAGTTTTCTTCAAATTTGTAAAGACCATGTCAAATCAGTGCGGATGGATTATTGGGCATCATCATTGCGATAAAGTACTCTCATCGGAGTGGTGCAGTAGGATCATGGAGAGTGCAGGTCCAGCAAAGCAAAAAAAAGTAGTTGACGGTTCAATCAACCGACACATGATCAAGGGGGATTAACTTATAGATGGTATAAAAATTGAAACTATCTTTAGTTGCTAAAGGACAATATTGTTTTGTCTCTTGGGTTTTTGTGCTTTGCAGGTCTAAAATCAAGGACATAATTGGTTTTTTTCACGGTTCCATGGACAGATACCAAAGGGTGGAGAGGACAAAGGATAATACTGTAATTAACAAAAGGATAATATGGGTGAAAACTGAAAGGTTAATAAGGAATTATATTAGTTCTGCCTCTAATATTTTGCAAGAAAAATAACTCTAGAAATTGCATTGAAAGCAATGGGCTACACCATTAGCAATGTTGTCATGATTATTGAAATAATCAAATGAAGAGTTTCTAGTTTACATTAGATTGAAACAATCATCTCAACAAGCATAATAGATGTTTGGGAGCTAATTTAATAGGGGTTGTTTCCCTTGGAGACAACTTGGCATGTTTCAGTGATTACACATCCACTTAAGGATATTAATGGCATTACCATGGCTTATTAGGTTCCATAGACCAAATATCTACCAAGGGGGGAATTTGGAGGGTGTCATTGACACTGGATAGATGATTTAATTCACTAGCACGGATTAAAGAGAAGAATATGTTGGTTATGTGTACATGGATTGCTATTACCTGTTAGGTTCCTATACTACTATTGTAACCCCTTATTGTTATTAGTGAAACCCCCTTATTATATTGTTTTGCCCATGTAGTCCCCATATTGTTATTATTGTGCCCCATAGAAGCCCTGATCCAGGTGGATATTGGTGGCCACCCGCTAATTCCACTTGGACCTCTTCTTTTAGTTTTTCAGTTTCCTTAATTGTAGCACAATTTACTATTTTTAGCAGTTTTTTCGGGTCCTAAACTTCTGAAGCCGTTTTGAGGCCCTAAACAACCTTTTTTTGGAAAACTGAGAGTATTAGTCCTCGGATAGTGTTGAAATTTGGTACCGGAGGACAAGTGGTTCCCTTAGGTTTTGATCTTTGGCCTAGGGAAAAGTGTCCAAAAGATTTTAATTTTTCTCCTAAAGTGACTTTATAATTTTTATAAAGTTAAAATCTAATTTAAAAGTGACTTTAAGTGATAAAGTTACTAAGTCTAATTTTAAAGTGACTTTTATAAAGTCAATGAAAAATTAGAAAGGAAAAGTGACTTTGGAAATAAATGACTAAGTGGGTCTTTATTAAAGTGGGGTGAATTAAAAAATAGAAAGTGAGATTTAAATGTGCATTTAATCTCAGCCATTGATCTAAATTTATTTCAGCCATTGGATTTAGGGATCACCCAAAAGTCACTTGGATCACCCAAAAGTCATTTGGAGTTATATTAAGGGAGGAAAAGGAGGAAAAGATCACATTCGATTCAATTCTTTCATGAGCAGATTGAGAGAAGGAGAGCAAGAGAGCAAGGGAGATTTCTGGACAGTGAGCTGCGGAGTATCAACAGCGGAGTAACAACAGCGAAGTTTCAGCAGGGCAGTTTTTCAGCAAGGCTGAGTTTCAGCAAGGCTGAGATAAGTTGTAAAAGTTTGCTTGCTGATTTTTGCTGAATATTTCTCTTACTGTAAAAAGACATTTTTCAGAAATAAAGAAGAGCTCTCAAACTAGTTTTCCCCAAGAGTTGTAGGGGGTTTTTCCAGGGTCGCGTTAACCAAAAATATCAGTGTTTTAATGGTTGTTTATTATTGCTGATTTTTATTTCTGCAATTTCCAGCATTCTGTAAATTTTCCAGAATTTGTGTTTTCACCAAAATTTATTTTTTTTCAGCTTGTTGAATGTATGGTTATGGGAAAGGGCATTTAACTACATGGGAGAAATAAGGAAAAACTGAAAACCGGGGTGGGAAAACAGAAATTTTAACATGGTATCAGAGCTTGAGTGCTGAAGGACAGTTTGGGACAGCAAAAGAGAAAAATTACAGCTGCTGATTTTTCACTCAGAAAATTCCAGCAAGCTGATTTTTCATAAACAACAGGTTTTATCTTTACTACAGTAGTGCTATTTTTCAGTTTTAGAACAACAGGATGTCATTGGGATTGAGGGTGGAGGATAGGTTGGATGGGCATACAAATTACAGCGTTTGGAAGGAGAGAATGCAGAGTATCTTTGAGGAGGCAGAAGTCTGAGATATCATGGTGCATACCACACAGACCCCTGTTGTTGTGCCTACTGATGCTACTCAGTTGGCTGCTTATAATAAAAAGAACAACAAGGGTAAGAGGCTGATTCTAGACGGAATCAAAGACCATTGCATTCCTCATGTGAGAGGAAAGAGCAATGCCCATGAGATATGGACAGCATTGTCCAATCTCTACCAGAGTACCAATGAGAACTGGAAAATGGTTCTGAAGGAGAAACTGAAAAACATTAAGATGGGTAATGATAGTGCAGCTGGATATC